>JAKTUO010000049.1:53803-74211 GCA_030556755.1 Nakazawaea anatomiae | reverse complement strand
GGTTTTAACAAAGGGAGAGTGTTAGGATTTAGCCTAACTAAGCGATTGCAGAATGTTAAGAATGCAAAGAATAAATGATCATATGAATTAAGAAAGAATAAGTTTAAAGAAAGAATAAGATTAGGAAAGAATAAGTTTAGGAAAGAACAGATGCTTAGGAAAGAATAGTAAGACCAGAAAAATGATATTTAAAGAGAGATTAGTTCCCACTATCGAGTGGATGAAGGCTAGGCGATTAGCAAGTGAGAAAATAGGATCAAGAATTATTATTAGTGCCAAATAGGATTATACGTATACGAGTAGTAGAGCGAACAGACAAGCTCCTGTAATTTAAGAAAGAATTTGATATCAAGTACCAGCACCCAAGTTTTCTAACAAATCGGCCATCGAAAAAAGTCACCGGCCATCGTGAGGGGAAGTTGTGTCGAAGTATGGTCCGCCAGGATCGAGTCTTCGGGGGCGAGGTCTCCTTATACATAAAGGACCTTCTTCCACCTCATTGAGTAGAGCCGAGTAGTTAGTTTTTTTAATAAAACATGTTCTTACTGAAAAAAAAAAAACAAATAAATAAATAAAAGCGCAAGTGGTTTAGTGGTAAAATCCAACGTTGCCATCGTTGGGCCCCCGGTTCGATTCCGGGCTTGCGCATTTGTTAATTTTTTTTTTGTAAAAAATCGTCGAACAACCACTCTTAGTATTCATAACATGGATGGGTGCTACAGCATCTGCTATCAGTCCTTCCTATTACTATGGGACTTTTGCAATACTGAGTCTTTCTAATTCTCTTAAATGCCCGAGATCACGGTGATATCGTTTTCGAATTCCATAATTTAATTGATAACTGGAGAAATAATATATTTATACTAATTGTACTGTAAAGCAAAAGTCACTTGTAGATAGATGAATCTTGGTATGAAGGATTTCATTTCTTCTATTCAAATCTCTAAGTGAAACCATCTTCTTTTATATGCTTCCTAGACATATGAAACAGGAGCCAATTGATAAAAAATAATAAAATATGAAACATGGACTAATGATAATAAAAAAGTATAATAAGTAAAAAATGTACTAAAAATAATTAAGGTTCTAATTGATAACATGAAACTTGTTGATCATTGCAATTGATCTCCAATCGGATGCTATTAATAGAAATAGTGATAACGAATATGCATTAGTGCATGTATTTAGTGTAATTGATGTTATCTTGAAACGTTTCATATTCAGTTTTGGGGCTCAAATTTTGGTTATTGCAAAATAACATTTTTATGATTTCACAGACATATGTTGAAAACGCCATATGTCCAACAGTTGCAGTAGTCGAATCTCGTTTGAGGATGATGGCGATATGTTTATCACTATTCATGGGAGCCGAAGTTTGATTGGTGGGCGCATTTGTCACCTCAATCACTCAATTATCATCCAAGATGAGTGATATAAAAGGGGGTTCTTAAGTACAAGTTATAAGTTTTATTTTATATTACTGAAGACAATTCATATGAAATTTGATTCAATAGGAGTTCTTATCTCCAACCCTATCATATTCCAACACTGTGACTCTCTTTTTTTGGATTTATATAAGTTTGGTCTCGTCAGCGAAAAGTGAGCGTTGATTAAAATTAGTTTGTATTTTTAAAGTTAACTTCTAATATATTATTACTATATTAGACTAATCTAAATAAGGGAAACTATATTTAGATAAGACAGGGGCACATTCCCTTTGCATTCTCTAATTCTATCGGCGTCAGAAGTAAAAAGTTTTCAATTCTGAGTCTCTCTTCGGAAGATCGTGTACATGTGGTAGATGTGGTTGGTATCGTCAGAAACTGATTTATTTCAACGATAAGTCATTCATCAAATATAACTAGTATGTGTGTGGAACAGAGGAGATAATATGCTGGAGAACATCTTACTCATCCTTTGAATTGTGAACTTAAGATCTGAGCTGGGTATATTTTTGAGGGATATTTGAGAGCTCATCTGAATCTCTGACGCAGCAGAATCCATGTCAGTTGTAGAGAATCTTAATCAAACTTATGTCCTTTCGACTGCCAACTTCATTTGAATTATGGGTCAGTAATTGTTATTGATACCAATAGACTCTGAGTGTGAAATAGCATTTGATAGAATTATAGTTAACTTTTGTTGAAAAAAATCTTTTATATATTGTTTTTTACTCAAACCATATAACTTGGGTTCTGAAACCCCCATTTATATCAATCGTCTTGGATGGCAAATTAGTCAGTGGAGGCAATCCTCGTGACCAATCGAATTCTTTAGTCAATCCCGTAGGTGGCAATGAATATAGATGGTTATTTTTAGATCATTCTATAACTGAAACTAGTGAAAATGAAGAAAGAGATTAAAAGAAAGATTATGATAAAGGCAAGACAAAAACACGGCAGTATGCCGACAGAACTGAATTCTCTCGAACTATAAGATTTCGCTAACTATGGCTGACTATTTGGGTGAGGTTTTCGAACTTTCGACGGTATGAAAAGACCAGAGACACATTAAAGCCGTACGAAAAAAAATAATAACTAAACTGGGTAATTACTTAGGAGAGCACCAGCCCTTAAAACACTATTGCTATTAGAATATTGATGGAATGCTCATAAAGCATTTCATCATATCAACCCTTTGCGTCCATCGCTTGGCTTTACGGCGCATACGTGATCAATGCAACATCTTAGTTTAGTTAGTTATTCGTATATAAGTGTTTAGAGATATCCTCAACTCATATTGTTAAATGAGTGGAAGTGAAATAATACTATATTATATTATATACAAAGATGTCCAACAACAACTCCGAAATCGAACAATTGCTTAATTGGTTTGGATAATGTTTGACTATCATACCATGATGTGAGCCACTAATAGACATACTGATGCTGACTTTAGCTTTTCAACCGATTGTTTCCTTATCAAATGATATTGATTCTGTTGGACATATGGCGTTTTCAACATATGTCTGTGAAATCATAAAAATGTTATTTTGCAATAACCAAAATTTGAGCCCCAAAACTGAATATGAAACGTTTCAAGATAACATCAATTACACTAAATACATGCACTAATGCATATTCGTTATCACTATTTCTATTAATAGCATCCGATTGGAGATCAATTACAATGATCAACAAGTTTCAAGTTATCAATTAGAACCTTATTTATTTTTTAGTACATTTTTTACTTATTATACTTTTTTATTATCATTAGTTCATGTTTCATATTTTATTATTTTTTATCAATTAGCTCTTGTTTCATATGTCTAGAAAGCATATAAAAGAGACTGATTTCACTTAGAGATTTGAATAGAAAAAATGAGATCCTTCACACCAGGAAAATTCATACCAAGATTCATCTATCATCTAAGTGACTTTTACTTTACAATACGATTAATATACATTATATTATTTAACTAATTACCAATTAAATTATGGAATTCGAAAACGACATTACCGTGATCTCGGGCATTCAAGAGAATCAGGAAGACTCAGTATTGCAAAAGTCCCATAGATTCTTTCAAAGAAAAAAGAGCTAAACGTGATACACCTGACTTACCAATTAGAATAATGGTGAAAACCAGAGATTAGCAAGGGCATTGCTCGTCATGGTAAAACAATTGAGCAAATAACACTAATTGCCATGTTCTATGCACAGATTCTCCTTATATCTAGTATCACTATTCTCTTATCTGGGATCTTGACTCCAAGAGTGAGAAAAATTTCCGAGTCAGGCATCTTCAGTGATGATGATTATTGTATGTTTTGGGTTGAAACCCACTATTATCCATTCAAAATGCAACAAGTGCTTCTATGTGGCATGTCGCTTTTGAAATGAAAATGATGTCCTTTCAAAGGGGCCGGTACAAGGTGACTAGTGACCCCACTAAAATAGCCAACCGCGGTTAGTGTTCTCATCATTCGTTAGAACCCTACTTCGTGGCCCAATGTCGTGCTTTCGTTTTGTTTTGCCTTTTTCGTTATCTTTCTTCAACCCTCTTTCTTCATTTTTACTAGTTCCAGTTTTGGAATAAGTCTTCTATAAAGAAGACATATCCCACATCTGATCTACTAGGTTTTTGGAAGAATTGGGAAGTTAAGAGTAGAATTCTCAGAGTTATATTTGATATATTTAATAAACACTATACTTACATGATATTTTATCCTAACATGGAGGTCGGTATCAGTGAAAAAAAAAAAAAAAAAAACGTGTTAGAGAGTCATTCAAATATCAAAAGTTGACGTCAGGAAATTTCTTAAAACTAAGAGCAGTGGTCATGGAGTTTTTTTAAACTCATTAAGAGATTTTATTAATCACTTAAGCAACAACGAACAGATTGGCTATTGTCGGTAGCGGAAGTACGACGCATGAGTTTTGTAATTGAATGGAACGAATCAATGATTTTTTGAGGTGTATAATGACAGCCAATCTAGGCGACGGGGGGTTTCCAAAATAACATCTTCAAAGAAAAGAAGAATGCGAAGTTGAAGATCTCTATCAAAGTTTGAGGCCATCATTAGAAAGTATTGAAGAACGAGTAATTTTTTTTGGTGGTATTCACCCCTTTTAGTAGTTGAGTGATAAATATGTCGAGTTGGCAAAATCAACATAGTACATATTATCGTTCCAGTGAGATATTGAAATTATCAATGAATGAAATCTATTTTTATACTCTAGTAATCATCATAGACATCTTATCAAAATTGTCCGGTTTTAACTCTTTTCAAAAAATCAACCATGGGCTTCCCCACCTGTTCTATAACATCATCTGCCCACAAGACATCCAAATGAGCATAAGTCTCTAAATAATCGTACTCGTACTTTGTGAAATTTGGTTCATAATTTTTCAAATGTTCCACCAACTTGCCCCCATCGACCAATCTGTCTCTTCTAGCAATAAACAACTTAATGGGTGGCGTTGACAGGTCATCGAACCAGCTGTCGGTATCACTCAAGATGGATTTAGAATCAATAAACCCATCTTCACTAAGCCACCACCGCATCAATTGGGTGCTCACATAGACGGGTGAGAATAAAAAATGTACTGATTGCAACGAGGGGTCCCAGAGTTTGTCATCCCAATCGAAAAGATAATTGAACATGGAGTAACTTAAGAATCCAAAAATTCTCCAGCGGTAAATGAGACGTCTAAAGGTCATCATGATTGGCATAAAGGAGAGAATTCCAAAAAAAAAATTGTACATTGTTGAGTTCAACCGATGTATAAACCTAATGAACAATTTTTCATCTAGCAAAGGTCCACCAAAGACGGCAGGAGCCAATGCTATGAAACATTCAATGTGCTTGTTCAAATTTGGATTATAAAAATTGGACAATGCAACGAATGTTTGAGTCGTTCCTTGTGAATGGCAACACAACGACACCTTATCATAATTGGTATTAATCTTCAAGATGTTACTGACAAAGCATGGAATATCATTTGTAGCCATATCGACTATATCCCAGTCCCACATCTTCAGATTGTTTGGCGTCAAATAACGATGCCTTGGATGAAATCCACACCGATTATTACCCAACCATACGTCGTAACCATTTTTATGAAGATAATATGCCAAACTCTTCTCGCCACTAGTGACGAACGAACCACATGATTGTAATAAACCATGCACCAACAAAATCGGTGGCTTTGAGACAAATTCTGGCTCACGTGGGTCCACTATTCTCTTCAACTCGATATAGAAGCCATCCTGGGTCATAACATTATATTCTTGTAACTCTAGCCCCATCAAGTTCACGTAATACCGCAAGTCATCAACAATTTCAACATCGCCATGCAGCTTAGGATACGCCAGATTCTGGATTGGTTTCACCACACGATCATCTGAGGGTGGAGATAGTTTGCGGTACGCATGAGTTGATAGTGAAAGCATGAATAATGTTGAGAGAAACATGGTGGTGCAAATAGATGAGGTGAATTGGTAAAAATAAGTTCGAATAGTGGCTAGAACTTTTGGGTTAGTGTGAGGTTCGGGATTGGGTACTAGTGAATCCAAGGTATGAAGACTTTCATTATCTCGGTAATAACCGTCAGTGGAACTGCTCATGAATGGAAATCGTCCGTTATTGAAACTATCGCGACATATCTTTTATTACCATTATACTTGAGATTTCCATTTTATGTTTACCTTTTTTTCCTTCAATGAGCCAAAAAGAAAAAATTGTTTTGGTGAGATGGCGAGAAGATCTAATTGAAGAATAAACGATGGCAACACCAGTGCTGTCTGATAAATTTGTGTTAAAGAAAGCGGTAAAAAGGTATTCAGAATCTAAGGAGTTCAATATTCAAGTGATAGAATTTGCAGACAAGTCAGTAATACAGATATATAGCAATGGAGAGATTGACTCCACAATAGACATCCAACTCCCGGCCTTAATAAATAGTTCTATGATAGATGAAGAGGAGGAGCTGGAGCTTGAGTCTATGATAAAGGTGAGCTATATCATTGGAGACGTTAATAATTTGAAAACTTTAATATTGGCTACACAGTTGGGAAAATTGTTGGTGAAATTGAACAAGAACGAAAAGTCGATAATATTGAACACAAGTTCGAAGATTTTCAACAAAGGTGATGAGACAGGCAGTGACGACTTCGAGATCCTCATGTTTCTCTTGACCGAGTTCAGGTCTTTACTCACGACTTGAATATGTATACATGTATGATTCGAGTTGTTAAGTTTTATTGAAAGCTATATAAAAAAAGATTAAAAGTTTTTATCACCTTCCTCGATGACAGCCATATCAAGCACTTCGACGTGTCCACTCTTATTATTTTTCAACAACTCAACAATCTCTCTATAGTTGACCGGGTCAATGAATGCAACTGCTTCATAAATGTTGCCCTTGAAGTCGGAGTCGTTCGACTCGTTCAATAATGGATTGATTTTTTCAGCCAATTTTTTATACTCCTTGGACTCCATAGTCAATTTAATTTTCATCTTAGCTCTCGCTATTGGGATGATCTGCTTCTCAGTCAATAACTTGATAGCTTCAAGGGCTTGAATTTTGGCTGACTTGTTAGCGGTGAAGTTGAATTTGAGCTCGTTCAAGGCCTTTTGGATCATGGTTGGTGGGTATCTTTTTTTCGACTTTGGATTTATACATTTAGTACTTATGATTTGTAATATCTCATTGTTAACTTGCAGTGATTTGGCCTGTCTCTCCTTCTCACTCAACTGAATTTCCCCCTTGGTGAGTATTTCTAATACAATGGTGTCTGTATCCGTGGTACCGAACAGCTTGAGTAAATCTTCATTAGGAGCCACTTGTCCCTTTGATACGTTTAAAAAAACCTGTGGAATCTGCAACACTTCATCAATATCTTTCTCCCTATGAGTTTACAATTAAGTCAGTATTTGAACTTTCATAAACTAGAAAATACGGACAGAAAACACTTACACATTGGATCTATAATCTTGTACTTTATTTTGATAACAAGCTATTTCGAACCTCTTCTTGCCCTTCTTCATACGGACCAAGGAGACATTCGTCAACTTGATCTGGTTGGACGGCTGATTGATATTTCCCATTTTGCACTTGAGATGTGTGTGCACAAACACTATTTGATTACTTATCTATTTCAAAAATGAATTTTTTATTTTTCTTATTTTTTTTTGCAGTTTGAAATTTTTCACTTAGAAAAAGAAGAGATGAAGTTGTGAAATATATACAGAGAGAGAGAGACAAATGATGATAATGATTATTGAAGTCTTCAAGTCTTGACTGCCAAAAAACAAGAAAATCAATCTCCATTTTTATTCCAATCAAATAAAGCAAAAGAAAATGCAGATTACGATATCAAATGCCAAAAAAAGTCATTCCGATGTATCGAGGATTAACCATCTTTCCTTCACACAAAAGGCAGTATCTGATTTAAAACTTTATACCGTCTCAAACAAATACTCTGGTAAAAGCGGTTGTAGATGATTTTATATCATAGACAAACACCTTTTATGACAAATCTTATCTATAATCATATAAAAGTGTATTGTTAAGAGTTCTACATTTGTGAATGTTTTAAAACAAAAAAAAGAATTTGGTTCAAAATGCATTTGCTATATATATATGGCTATTGACAAGGAATAAGAGATCTCAATCAAGAAGCAGCTTATTTCTTGGCGTGTTGACCATAAGCCTTGGTGACGTAATCACCGTTCAATAAGATGATATCTTTTGGCTTGTAATCTTCCTTACCAGACAAGTATGATTCCAAGATATCCTTAGTACCAGCTGCATATCTCTTTTGAGCATCCAATGAGGTACCTGAGATATGTGGGGTCATGGCGTTACCCCAACCGTAAGCGTTCTTCATTTGTCTCCATGGGTGATCCTTTGGAGCTGGTTGTGGGAACCAAACATCACCACCGTAACCTCTGATTTGACCACTTTCTAAAGCAGCAGCAACATCTTCAGCAACACAGATAGCACCTCTGGCAGTGTTGACCAAGATAGCACCTTTCTTCATCTTAGAAAGAGTTTCCTTGTTGAACAAACCTTTAGTACCGGCGTGTAATGGAGTGTTAATGGTAACAATATCAGCTTGAGCCAACATCTCACCTAAGTCTTCAACTCTTCTGGCACCAACTTTCTCTTCAGCCTCCTTTGGCAAAGCTTGGTAATCGTAGTATAACAATTCCTTTGGATCGAATGGCTTAACTCTTTCCAAGACACGGTAACCAATTCTACCACAACCAACAGTCAGGATAACTTTACCTTCCAAATCGTAAGAGTCCTTGGCAACACCGGCAACATCCCATTCACCATTTCTGATTTGATCATGAGCTGGAACAAAGTTTCTAACCAAAACCAACATGGTCATGACAACGTGTTCAGCAACGGAAGTAACGTTTGAACCAGTAACTTCCAAGACACTGATGTTTCTACCACTCTTGTTAATGTAATCCAAATCAATATGATCTGAACCAACACCGGCAACAACACATAATTTCAAGTTCTTGGCTTTGTCAATTCTTTCCTTGGTGATATAACCTGGATGGAATGGAGTTGTAATGACAATCTCAGCATCGACAATGTGTTTGTCCAATTCAGAGTTTGGACCTTCCTTGTCAGCGGTTGTGACTAAAGTATGACCTTGAGATTCCAACCATGGTCTAATACCCAATTCGTTTTCGGTACAACCTAATAATTGAGGTTCATCCTTACCGTGGACACCTGCAGAGTATAAAACTAAAAGAATCTTCATTGTAAATAGTAAAATGTAGTTATTGAATAAAAAAGAATATGATATTCGATAGAGAGAAAGGATAGAATTGAGTATTGAAGGGGAGAATGTCTTGAGTATTTATATTTGGATAACTCACACTCATTCTATCGGTGATATCTGCAACAGCATTTTTAGTCAACTTTAGGGAAGAGAGAACCCCATGATTTCCTATTTGAAATATAAATCTCCCAAGTTTGAAAAAAGCGCGGATTCAATTTTGTTTTTCTTTTTGTTGTTTGTATGTTGAGATTGAAAAATTGAAACCCAAAAGATGACACATGGATTTCAAACGATCATAAAACTTAAACCTCCACCCTCCACATCCGAACTTTTTTTCGGCTTTGGCTACAAACGTATATTGCTGTTGAAACAGCAGCCAAGCATTTTTGTTTTTGTTATGTATGTGTCTATGTCTATGTGTGTGCGCGCATTCTAAACAAATCACACTGTATGAATACCCGTATCATAATCGGTACACTTTCCGAAATGGCTCATAAACAACTATTCTATAAAAGTATATGACGCGGTGGGTGCTCTGCCAAAATAATAATATGTCCTAATTCGAACATACTAGCTTCTCTCAACATCTTCATACCCCCCCTCTTTACGATACGCGATCCGATTTCATTCAACGAAAAATTTAACCGTTCAATGTCTTTAAGTCCGATGGCGGCAAGAACTCGGGTTCCGTTCCGCGTGGGTCAAGGCAAGTGAATGGCACATAGGGGCTGTTGACCATCTTGTCACATCATATACATACGAACCGATGGATACAGTTAAGATAGAGGAATAACAGCAAGACAAGAACCATGGGCCCAGTCTATGTGATGATGATGATGATGATGATGATGATGCCCACTGTGTCAAGGTAAGAGAGAGAACTCAAGAAAATTAGAGCAATTAAGTCAAATTGATCATTCAATTCACACTGTAAAAGGAATACAAAGGCTCCCCATACCTATTATTTTTGTGGTATACGTGTACAGCAAAAGAAGAGGGCTCTTTTGCTTACTTCCCTGTTTCCCAATCTTTAAGTTGGGGTTTTGATTTTTTTTGCTTTTAATTTTTGGATTTTCATCTTTTTGCTTTTGCCGCCCCGCGCCATATGATAAACTCAACAAAAGATAGAGAGAATACGAGAGATGAGAAGAGAAGAGAAGTGAGGAGGAGTTAAAATAATGATGACGAAGAGATAGATGAAAATGGTATACATACCTTTATCCGTGGCTAATTCTTACTTAATAAACAATCTCCACCTTCTGGACTTATTGCTAACTCTTTTCTGCTCGCTGTCAATTGACGTCATCACTATTTGTCTCTTTTCTTCCGGCTAAGCTTCTAATTTTTTGGCTTATATGTTGGGTGTAACGAACAAGCGACTTACGACTTAGACTGATTTGTTTATAATTATTATTGTCGTGCGAGAGTACTATAAAAATCAACCACAACTGGATCTATTTCAATTTTGTCCCAATCTACACCCACAATTTGCAACTGTTTACTAGACACCACGCGCGATATTGCAACATATAATTGACCACTTTCGAAAATACGACTGCCATCAACTTTTACCCTTTGTAGAGTTTGACCCTGTGATTTGTGGATCGAGAGTGCCCACGATAACACTAATGGGAGTTGCCGCCGTTGCACGGGCAGTGCCATTGATGGAGTGTCAATGGTGAAATTTTGAGGTGTAATTAACTCGAGTACGGGCCTTGTAGTAATATTGTCATTGTAGAATTGGACAATTGGATAGCACAATTCTTCAATCTGGTGGTGCTGATTGTAATGATGATGAGCTGCGATAATAACTCTCGACAACCGTATCACCATTTTTTTAAGACTATCGCTTTTCAATGTATCGACTATAGATTCAATATCACGATCCTTGTTTTTATCGTTCAAATATGGCATGAGCAAAAGTATCAACTCTACGATTTGAGGATCTTCCATTTGTGTACCGAATGCTTCTGATAAAGACCTCCAACAAGACTCACTGCACATCAGCCTCACCACCCCTATCGACCCATTCGAGATGCGTTTCGATTTTTTGTTTTTCAAATACATTACTTGGCTGTTCAACTTTAATACTAATGTTTTCGGCACTATCAACGCCTCAAGTTTGCCAAGATGATTCAGTGGACCTAGATCCATTGCATTGAATTCCCATACTGGACCCGGTAGAGAGTTTAATTTATCTTTATTCGCCATCTCTACCCCCAGACGTGTCGCATATAGCTCAGTGGGTGAGATATTGTCGATATAGTTTACTGGGTGAGAAAGTCTTTGTAATATAATCTTATCAGCCATCATCAACTGCCCAACTCGCAATCGATCAAGGATCTTGATGAGTTCCTTATCATTCTTCTGCCGCACGTTCTCTCTCAACTCAATAGCCTCATCGATGGTAAAATTCCAACAGGGGCTCTGGAAACAATATTTGAGCTTACCAGGATCTCCCTTATGCACGGGGGGTAATTGGAAAAAATCTCCCGTAACCACAATTTGAATACCACCAAATGGTGCTCTTTCATTTCCTCTCACTCTTTGAGCGAACTCATTCAACTTTTCAAAAAAACGCCCATCAACCATCGAAATCTCATCAATGATCAACACCTTTGTACGCTTCCATCTGCGTATCACCATCTTGCAACTCTTTGAGTTTTGCCGCCCAAATCTTGCCAGATTTTTAAAAGTCTCCAAGCCCGCAAAAGAGTGCAACGTATCACCATTGATACTGACAGCAGCCAATCCAGTGGTTGCCGTGACGCCAATAGCCTCTTTGCCATATCGCATCTGCAATATCTCAATGATAAATTGTAAAGCATATGATTTCCCTGAACCCGCGGAACCTGTAAAGAAGACATTTTTGCGTTTTTGTAACACAACATCAACCACTTCACGTTGAGATTTGGTCAAGGAATTGTATCGAGGATGCAACGTGTGATCGCTCAAAACGTCATAACGCCAGTCGTGTCCTTTATTCACAGTAGCGGTCATCGGTACCGGTGCTTTCGTGTTACTACCTCTAACAACAGACAAATCCAATAAATTTGTTCTCCTCACCATGGCAGTAGAGGTGGTAGAGTGATCAGATTTCCTTGATTTCTTTCCCGTTGATGTAGTAGATGAAAACTTGAGCTCTGAGTCATTCTGGTGTATCATTGGTCGTTTCCGATGCATCGGCTCATCTACAAAGCTTGTAGCATTTTGCAGCATGATTGTCTTGGGCGTATTATTGCAGCTGGTATGCGTGGTGTAAGCAAGCTGCGATGGCGTTTGCTGATCTGGTCGAATGGAGAGTCTGCAAAAACTATTGGACACTCAAGAGCTGTCAACAATTTTTTTCAACTTTGGGTTTCTGCAATGGATTGAAATTCAACTCCATTACAAGATCGATAGTGAACTAATTATTATAAATTAATGTATGATGATGTTCCCTTTTCTGCGTCTAAGCAAAGTAACATAGAGGTTAAAAACTGGACCACTCAAGTGGTGAGAGACCATTTAAAAAAACAAAAAGTTTTTTTTTTGTTCATAAAATCTTCGATTTTTTTTACATAACATTTTGGCGTCTGTCTCTGGTTCGGCGAAACCAAAGATGAGCAAAATTCACAAGTTAGGCCTGCTGGTAATCTTCAACCGATAAATTCATGGAGTGCTAACAGTCTCTACATCATCAGTCTTGTTTGGCTTGTCTCTTATGCTCTTTTCCTTATATATAGAACTTTTCGCGTTAAGCCTCTCATGTTCATCGCAGCAAGGTCTATTTTTGAATTAGACGAGAATTTTGCCAACAGCCGCTCAGATAAATGAACACAGACAGAATGACTCAGCAGAAATAACAATCGAAATTGGCGAATTGCGACTGTGAAATCAGAGAGAATGTAAAAAAAAAAAAAATTAGCAATAGTAATAAATAAGTTCACTTCATTTTACTTATACGGTTGATGATGAACTTCGATTGTTTCCTAGCACAATCTTCCTCAGTAACAAATTTCGCAACATAAAGTGCAAATTGAGGGTCACGCGCATCTGATAAAGGTATCGAGACCGTGAGACATCTTGCAACCTCAAACATGACAAATGAAAAAGATGATTGTGACGTATTTCATCAGTTTGTTATTTCTCAGCATTGATATTGACACCATTTTCCCCATCATCTGCATCATCACTAGTATGTCTAGAAACAGGATGCAATGATACTCCAAATTCATGCCCTTCATCTTCAATTAAACGTTGCTGTTGTTGTTGTTGCTGCTCTTCTTCTTCAGCCTCAGGATCTTGCTCCTGTTCTTTCCCTTCAATAACTTGATAATCCATCTCACCATATCCTGCATCTTCGTAAAAACCATTTTCTTGGCTTTCTTGTTGCTCGTCATTGAAGAGCATATCGTTATTATTGCTTGGAATGGAACCACCAACATCGCCATCGTAATCATCATCAACGGCTTCTTCGTCACCCTCTGCCTCTCCATTTCCTAATAAAATGGTGTTTGGGTTCAAATAGGTCATCTTATCATCAGGAGTCACCCCACCCAACACTTGATTGTACATGTCTCTGATGGTGACGAGTTCATTATTTACAAAAGCAAGCCACTCCTTCTCTGATATCACAGTATGAATTTCATCGTTTAAATGTTTGAGTTCTTCCATCATAGCAGGTTCAACAGTTTGTTGAGAGTCAAAGAGATAGTCTATATCGTCATTAGCGGCATAAACTTTGCTTGAGAATTTTACCATCTCTTCACTCACCAAAATGAGGTGACCCATATACCCCAATCGCAAATTTTCCTGTGCCTCCTTATCAGAAGAGTAATCATAGCAATCATATATGAATTTCGTCAAGTAACACCTTCGAGTACTGAATAATTCCAAGATCAAATTGCGGTTCAAATTCACTTCATCGTATCTACCATTCAATATCTGTTGAGAGATATCGAAAATCACATTGTGTAAAAAATTATTCCAAGGAAATTCTTTCAACATGTGAAAGATCACCATTAACATCTCACCTTTGATCAATTGGGTCTTGAAAAAATCTCCTATCGACATCCCCGTTGGCATATCTTCATCTTCATCTTGCTGAGTCTCATCATCGATGTGACTATGTGTTATATTATTTTCATCATTAATGTCATTATTATTATTATTATCATTTTCATTATTGTTATAGTTTTCATCGTTTACACCTTCGATAGTAAAACTTTTTATATCATTCGTCAATTTCTCAAGATCAATCAAACTTGTACTTCCATCACCACCACCAAGACCACCCGTGCCACTGCTGCTCAAACTATTGAAAAGTCCACCATTCATTGAATAATCTTGACTATTTGATCTTTCACAAAGACTTGTCAGATACGCTCTATTATTATTGTTGTTGACACTAATTGTTTGATCAGTAGAGTTATCCCTCATCTCTGAATCGTTGATGAAATTATCCAGCAATGCATCGTGCATCAATTCCAATTTCTGGCTCTTGTAAGAGTCTCTCTTTGCAATTGCCGCTTCAGCTTGAGGTTGGTTCAACAACATCATGTTAGAGCAGTGTAAGAGCTCAGCTATCAACTCGATAGTTTTAAAACGTTCAAACCCCACAGGTTCTTGTAAACCCAATGTAGTTTCCACTAAATCGATTTTATAATTTTTATCGAAAAATCTATTGAAAATCTTGATCAACTTCTTGCTGAATGATTTCAACATACCACCAACAAATATTGGATCTCTACTACTCGGTGGTGTCTTGTCAAAATCGTCATCCATCAAATCGATGGCATCATAATCCGAGTTATTTTTTCTAATGATCTCAATGATCAACGAAACACAAGTAGGTAAGCAGTGACCGCCTTTCAAAATTATTCCAATGATGAATTCAATGCTTTCATCACTGACCAAGCTTCGCGTTAAATCGTTTGGCCCAATAATGGGCGAATCCATCTGATTGGCCATATTGTCCGGGTCTGTTTCGTACAACAGAGGAGTGTTGGCGCTAATGCTGATGAGATTAGTTAAAAAATCTCCTATTGAGTTTTGCAAGAAAAGGGAGTCATTGTCGAGTAATTTAAGCATTCTGATGATTAATTTTTGATCATACAAAATATCGATCAACCCAATAGGATAATCTAATTTGTCCATAGAGATCAATTTGATCAATAGTTCCATCAATTGTGGAACGTCGGCATGTTTCAAAAACTGTGATGTAATGCTGTGGCGACGTTGGTTTTGTCGTATGAAATTCATGAGCTCATTACAATTCAATCGTATCAAATTTTCCATTATCTTTACAAATAAAGTCACATTGATCAAATTATCAACTTCAAAATCAGCTTCCATGATTCCGTTCCATAGTTTGCCTAGTAAATCAAAATGAGACACCTCATTGGACTTGATAGCATCCTTGTCAGTATTAGATAATAGCAATCGCAGTGATATGACGGGAGGTTCTTGAACAGATAGGATCTCACCAGCAGTTGATGCACGACGCCGATACCTCTCATCTGGGGTCTCCGTCCCATAGGGCAATTTATCGTCCAAGTCCTCCTCATCACTTTTGTTGTAGGACTCTTCTTGTTCTTCTTGTTCCTCTTCTATTTCTTGTTGTTGTTGTTGTTGTTGCTCCAGCTGCTGTTCATCGACGTCCACCAACTTAGGCGGCACTCCAAGCTCATTTTGCTCTTCGTAATAAAGTTTTTGAAAAACAGGCACAGAGTCAACCATATAGTCAATCAAAACACTTAGCACATCATACTGGGATATATAACTCAATAGCTTGGTGTTTTTGCCCTGCTGTATCTCTTGCACAAGATTTGGTTGATCAATCAATTTCTCCAATAAACCGATATTCAATTCCTTTTTCATGGTGACCACGGGTTCTCCCTTGCGATTGATGGCACGATCTTCTTCTTCACTATCACTGTCATCGTTAGTGCTACCATTGTAGTCAGCTGCTAGAGAATGAGTTTCTTGTATCGATTGCAACAGGTGCATCGCCGGTGAAGTTTCAGGCAGTTGTTGTTGTTGTTGTTGTTGTTGTTGTTGTTGCTGCAGCAGCAGTTGGGGTATCGGAATAGGTTGTTGATCCATCTCGATCTCCACCAAGACCTTGTTGATCCTGGCACTGGAATAGCTGCTGGAGAAGAAGGGCCACATCGATATAAGATGTTGTTATATGTTATATGCCTTTTTCTGTTCCACTAAATTATTACCACTACTACGGCTTCCACACCATTTTTCATACAAAACACACTCACACATACAAAAACTACAAAAAAACTTTTTGTACAAGTTGTTAAAATCATCAACAACCATATAACACTGCTGTCACCGTGGCTGAATTGGAGAGAGATATCGTCAATCATTAGTCTAATTTCTGTGTTGCAATAATCAACAATGCTTAGACGGTCCACCACCGTCTTCACGGCGATCTTAGCCTCTGTTATATATCTTCTTGTTCAATGCAATTCAGAGAACAGCACTCAGTACCTGTTTTGCCCCCAATTCAACCAGGCACAACAAATCATTTCTCCTTATGTCTCACCATTAGTGCCATATGTCTCTAAGGGGAATACACTGTTTCAAAATGCAGTTGTAAAACCAATTAGTGTGGAAGTGACTACACAATACGACAAGTTTTTACTGCCACATGTGGACCACGTCAAAGAGCTATACGTCAAGAATGTACAACCTGTTTTCAAGGATAAGATGGCCCAACCTGTTCAAAAGCATATTATTGGTCCAGCTCGGGTTGTATTCGACAAGCATTTGTACCCTCGAATGGTTGTATGGGGCGATGTGATCAAGAATCAAGCCATTCAATACTCACAACAGTCAGCCGTTCACGGTAAGAGGTTGTCAATTGCAGCAAAAGATGCTATAATCAGGTATTCCATAATTTTCAAAAATGATATGGTGAATATTTATGTGCCAAAGTTTTGTGAATTTTGTAATACTTGCTTAAGATTTTTGAACACCGTTGTCAGACCTGCTGTGGTTGATTTTTATAACAAGTTCTTTAGAGTGTACGTGAACAAGGTTTGTCATGCCTGTATGATTGATGTTGCTTGTGAGACCTTGGCCCATTTCTGTGAAAGAGTATTTGGCTCGCATTTTGTTGTCAGAGTATCCACTTCTATACGCTCATTGTTCAGAGATTTGGTGCCTAAGAGTTATGATGAAGTTGAAGGCAAGAAGGATTTTGTCAAATCAGAGTTTAATAAAATCTTTGATGCTGGTTTCAAATTGAGTAACGATTTTCAAGAGAGTTTTCAGAAATCGAATAAACTGCTCAAGGATAAGTTATATTATAACATCAATGAGAATAAATTGGAAATGACAACAACAACTACGATTTCTCATACTATTACGGTGACTTCATCTTTATTACCAGAGCCAGCGAGAACTGATGTGGAATCGAGCAGATCAGTCAACTTCTGGAGTTCACTGGTGAGCAAGACGTGTGAACTGCTGATCAATGAATTGAAAGAGGATATATCAACTGCAGAGAAAGCTACCGTTGAATTGTATCAACCACAATTGAGACTCGAATTGCAAGAGTTGAGAAGAACTATTGATGATGGCCACCGTGAGGTGACCAAATTGATCAACACCATCAATGAAACTGACATATCGAGACAAGAGTTCAGAGATGTGTTGAGCAAGTTGAGTTCGGATGTTGCAACTAGTACAGACAAGGTGAAGAAAACGTTACAAGAGGAGTCAACTAATATTGGTGAGTATATCAGTACGAAGCGTGGTAAAACTGTTGAGATGTTGGAAGAATTTTCCGATTTCAGTATCCAGGAGTATTCGAGGCAATTGATCAGTGATAGTGAGAAGGATGACACTTATTGGCAGAATTGGAAAAACTTGGAAGGTATCAAGAAAGTTTTGAGTGAAAGCCGTGATCTGTTACTTAACATGAAGCCAGAATTGATTGAATTGGAAAAGATGAATAAAGGCGTGCAAGATACCTTGGATTACCTTATCCATGAAAGTGGAGAATTCCTTGCCATACTGAGAGCCAAGGCCAATTTGCAATTTCAAATGAGAGAGGAAAGAGAGTCAGCAGCAACAAAAGAGAAAGAGGTAGCTGTTTCTTCAACAGAAGAAGAAGAAGAAGAGATGGTTGTTGAAACTAGTACTATTAGTACTACTATAACTAGTACGACTAATACTACAACTTCTTCAAACAGCAATATTAGTGAGGATCTGCAAGAGTATACCGATGAAGCAGAATTGGAGCAGATGTATGAAGAAGAAGCAGAAGAAGAAGAAGAAGAAGAAGAAGTGGTGTAGCTCACAACCCAGCCGTATCCTTTTCTACTGTATAAACGTTGTACGCCGGGTAACTTGTTAATTAAAGTAAAAAAGAAAATTTTCGTTTACAAAAAAAAAATTTAAATTTTTCAAAATTCTCCATAATTTATTATATTCATATATATCATATATAACAAATAAACATATATATACATAACAAAGATGTCTGCTCCTAACAGTTATAAAGTTGCTGACATATCCCTTGCTGCCTTCGGTAGAAAGGAGATTGAATTATCCGAGAATGAAATGCCAGGTTTGATGGAGATCAGAAAGCAATATGGTCCTTCTCAACCTTTGAAAGGTGCACGTATCGCTGGTTGTTTACACATGACCATTCAAACTGCTGTTTTAATCGAGACCTTGGTTGCTCTCGGTGCTGAGGTCACTTGGTCTTCATGTAACATTTTTTCCACACAAGACCACGCTGCCGCTGCCATTGCCGCTACCGGTGTTCCAGTCTTTGCTTGGAAAGGTGAAACTGAAGAAGAATATTTATGGTGTATTGAACAACAATTATTTTCATTCAAGGATGGTAAGAAATTGAACTTGATCTTGGATGATGGTGGAGATTTGACTTCATTGGTACATGAGAAATACCCAGAAATGTTGGAAGGTTGTTTCGGTTTAAGTGAAGAGACCACAACAGGTGTTCATCATTTGTACAAGATGGTTAGAGATGGTAAGTTGAAAGTACCAGCCATCAACGTTAACGATTCTGTTACCAAGTCAAAATTCGACAACTTGTACGGTTGTAGAGAATCCTTAATCGATGGTATTAAACGTGCTACCGATGTCATGTTGGCTGGTAAAGTTGCTGTTGTTGCCGGTTTTGGTGATGTTGGTAAAGGTTGTGCCATGGCTTTGAGAGGTATGGGTGCCCGTGTCATTGTTACCGAAATTGACCCAATCAATGCTTTACAAGCTGGTGTCGAAGGTTACCAAGTCTTGCCAATGGAGGAAGCTTGTAGCATCGGTCAAGTCTTTGTCACCACCACTGGTTGTCGTGATATCATCACCGGTGAACATTTCGTACAAATGCCAGAAGATGCCATCGTTTGTAACATTGGTCATTTCGATATCGAAATTGATGTCGCTTGGTTGAAACTGAACGCCAAAGATCACGTCAACATTAAACCACAAGTTGATCGTTATTTGATGGCCAGTGGTCGTCACGTCATCTTGTTAGCTGAAGGTAGATTGGTCAACTTGGGTTGTGCCACTGGTCATGCCTCATTCGTCATGTCCTGTTCTTTCAGTAATCAAGTCTTGGCTCAAATTGCCTTGTTCAACATCAACAACAAGGAATTTGCCGAAGCTCACCCAGAGTTCAAAAGAGACTCCACATACGACGTTAACGTTCACGTCTTGCCAAAGATCTTGGACGAGACCGTTGCCAGATGTCATTTGGAACACATCGGTGTTAGATTGTCCAAGTTGACACCTGTTCAATCCGAGTACTTGGGTGTCCCAACTCAAGGTCCATACAAGGCTGACCATTACAGATACTAGATGTCTTTGCCCTCTCCTCACATTTTACACATTTTTTTATTTCTCCACTTAATGCCTCAACTGCATGATTACTGTTCCGTTTGCTCTCTTGAAAATTTGTTATGCCATTCACCATTACACCACCAACTTACATATATAAATAAAGGTGGGTGTTGATTTCTCAGTCCCACACACACATCATGACTATGTATGTATAAGACGAAAAAACTTTGGGAAAATAAACCAAAAAAAAAAAAAAAAAAAAAAAAAAAAAATTTAAAAAATTTTTTTTTTTTCTTTTTTTTACAACTCAAAAAAAAAAAAAAATAAAAAACAAATACACTAAAAAAAAAAAAA
>JAKTUO010000049.1:0-53793 GCA_030556755.1 Nakazawaea anatomiae | reverse complement strand
AGATGATCATCAATGAATCACAATAATTGATGTCAGAAAAAAAAAAAAAAAAAAAAAATTAAAAAAAAAAAAAAAAAAAAAAAAAAAAAAAAAAAAAAAAAAAACTTCAACAGATTTATTTCTTAGCTTTTGTAGACGACTTCACAATCGATTGATTTGATACGTAGTTTCTTTCATCAAATCAAGATGGACAACTCAAACCACCACATCATAGAGACAATATCGAAAGAAATACATCACATCCCCTCCTACCTTCTATTGCTTCCGTACGGTACTGCTCTCCACTCAAACATCATATCAACGCTCTCAAATAACAGGTCCTCTTTATCTATCAAGTCATCGTCATCAATTCCACATTTGATTAAAACTAGAGAGCGATTTATTGACAGACTCGCCACGTTTGGAATCCTTGGGAATATCCCAGGGCGATTGAGTTATGCCGATGACGAATACACAGATGAATTATTGGAAATATTTAAATCACGCAAGGAGTCGTCAACTTCCTCGTTGTCGACCGATCCCACCACCACCAACACCAGTTATAACAATACAGTTCAGGAAATGGAGGGAGACAATGTTACCTTTGATCACAATCCAGAAAGATTGATTGACAAGGCCCCTACAAGGACTGTCTCTGAGCAACTATTCGCTGAACTCAATTCTGCTGGATCCGACTCCACGACTCAAAACAATCTATCAACAACATCGAATGACAAGATTGGCAATTTCCAATTTCCTTTACCTTCGTCATGGCATCTGCTCTCCAATTCTTCGTTCAAATCACAGCGACAACCATTAGTTCTCACCACGATCAGAGACGGTGGTGCCGATAATGACGCCTCTTCTTCTTCTTTCAACACATCGGCCAGCGGTGGTAATACCACAAATATCAACAATAATGGTGCTGGTCGTATAGCAGCAGCAGCAGCAGCAATCGCTCAACAACAACAACAACAACTTTCATATAGACCTTCACTTGCCTGGTCCAACCGTGATGTACCTGTGAATTGTACCATCTACTACTATGAGATTAAGATCCTTGATGGGCTTCAACTGTCCGATGTATCCATTGGTTTTGTGTACGACAATGTGGATAAGTACTTGAACCAGATGCCCGGGTTGGATGTCAGAAGTTTCGGTTACAATGGTAAGGAGGGTAAGATCTATGCCAAGTCTGAGAATGTAAATGAGTTTTTTGGACTGAAATTTGGTGTTAACGATGTCATTGGTTGTGGTGTCAATAGGTGTACGGGAACAATTTTTTATACCAAAAATGGAATCTTGTTAGGGGATGCCTTTCATAAGATAAAGAGAAAACTGTTATTCCCCTGCATAGGGATGGGAGAATACATCTCAGTCAAGACAAATTTTGGATTACGAAATGAAGATGGCAATTTCTTATTCGACATCAACAACTATGTGAAGGGTTTACAACATAATGTTTACAACGAGGTTGAAAATGTAACGCTGGCTAACCTGTCACAACTGCCGTTGCAGCAGCAGCTGCAGCAGCAATCATCAAAGTTGTCGTTGAAACAACTAGACAAGTCGAGCAAGAGAAAAAATGAGTTGCAAGATGAGGATATCCCAGAAGTGCTTAACTCTTTTGTTTTATCGTATTTAAACAATTCAGGTTTTGCCGATGCGCATGCGGCATTAACAGAAGATTTGCTTATACAAGAGTCACTGTATAACAACACACCGATACTACCACAGAACAAATTAACTGTTTCCAATTCACTCGATCTTCAACAACGAGATAGAGCTAGAAAGTTAATATTGGACAACAAAATCGATGAATTAATCAAGTTTCTTAGAACCACATATCCGAACTTATTCAACACCACAAACGGAGACGAGTGTATTTTCCATTTACAATGTCTCAAATTGATTAATTTGATCAAAAGGGCCACTTTGCTCGACAATGACAAGAAGAATGTGGGGAATAATGATGCCATCTTACAAGCTGTTGAGTTTGGAAAATTATTGAAAACAGAGTACAAACTGGAATGGAATAAAGTGGAGCAATTGAACGATATCTCATCTTTGCTTCTGTTTGAAGATCCATCGTTGTCCAAATTTGGATATTTGTTAAAGGATTTCGAAGCGTACAAGGTGTTTGAACAATTGAATAGGCATATCTTGCAGGGACAAGAGGGCGTGGATGAGTGTTCCATTTTCGAAAGAGTCATTGATCAGATTGAGTTGATCCTTAAAGAATTGGTGCTCAAAGGTGATAATGAGGCACTGCTCATCAATTTAGAAACGGATTTTCTTTAAAAATGAGCAGTTTTTCAAAAAAGAAGGGAGATGAGATCACATCCTGTCTCTCACCATTTTCTTTTTTAACAAATGTTATAATGATATATTTTGCTACATAAAATTGTAGAGTATCGAAACAGTGTAGAGCACTGAGATACAATGTGTTTTTTTTAAAAAAAATAAAGCGATCTTGCTCAATTAATTAGAAACATATTTAGCATGGGTTGTCTTCGACAACGCCTGACTTCGCAAAAAAAAAACGTCGACTCCTTTCCTCAATTGAAATTTTTTTGAAAACTTTGTAAAAGATGAGAAGGAAGGCTCCGAATAGAATCTAGAAGAAAGGTAAATAGCAATTGGGGACTTAATTCAAAAATTCGATTGGGGATAAAAGATTAATCATAACAGATATGATTTGGCCATAGACATATATTTGATGTGGAACGGATGTAGTAAATATATCATTTGAGATATAACTAAATAATCGAAAAACTATGTTAAAAAATAGGTGAATGAATAGGTGAATAAATAGGTGAATAAATAGGTGAAAAAATATAATAAATATAATAAATAAATGAAGAATTGTGAATGAATAAATATGTGGCAATAAAATCAATTCACTGCCCAACATGATTACTCGATTCTCTTAACGATCTCTTCCGCTAAGAAGTCACTTAATTTGATGACACCATCAATATCGTTTGTCAACCTGTAGGCTGGATTCATCTCAAAAGTATGAGGCATGATCTCTCCCTTATCATCAACACGAACGTATCCAATGACATTGTCAATATCTGGAGATCTCCCATACTGCAACTTACCACGGAAATCAAAGATGGGCATATATGAGTTTTGGGCAGGTCCAGCTTCAGTCTGGTAAGTGAAGTCTTGATGTACTTTATCATTGATCAACGTGTGCAAAATATTTAAGAAATTTTCATTTGGTTCAAAATTGTTGTTTTCAACCTTCATTGCCTTAAACGAGGTAGGATCAGATGGAATAGAAATAAGTTTCCCAATTGGAGTGGCATTTGGGTTTGAAGAAAATGAGATCAATGCCGACTTTGAACCTTGTGGGATCAAATACTGAATTTGACCGATTAGTAAAATTTGCCAACAAAGATAACTAAACTGATTGGCAAGATGCCCGATAACGCCAAAAAAAACAACACGAGACCACTTACTAATTGATCTTGAAACTTGTATTTGACAGCTTCACTAAACAGCCTCCTCGATAATAGAGTCAATCGTTTCAATTGACATCTGTACATTGTGAACGCTCTTCATTTATGTCAACATCATCATCATCATCTCAATTCGCAAAAAAAAAGCAAGCGCAAAATTAAATGGTAAACATCAAATTCCCTATTCAGGAAGGCAAATTTGGAATTGGTTCATATTTATTATAAGACATTGATTATTTAAAAGTTATTAACCCACTTGATGATAATCATTCAAGCACTACACATACACAACTGTTGACAACTTAAGGAATAATAAAACCATTATCATTTCAATTGTCTCATTGATGTGTTCTCAACCCCAGCTTACCATTTGGCACTATATTTCCTGAAAGGGAAATATAATTGACTACAGCAATAGAGCGAAAAGAAAAAAAAAAGGTTTCTGCTTTGAAGAAATGTATGTTTCCAACCGTGTCTTTTTATACTCCATCTTTAAGATCTTGCCAGTAGTGGTACAATTTTATGAAGTTGAAATGGTCATCTCACAGTTCCTCAGTCTCTCAATTGTCTTAGGTTTTCTTTTCATCACCGCATTGACTATTGATACCACAATACCCAATGGCAATTACCTCATCAGATCAAGTTTGATCCCAAAAGCAGACTTGAACAAGAAGCCACCATATCCACAACACGCCAATGATCAATTCAATCTATTGAGACTAGGAGGTGCTCTCCAACCTTTCATCCCACATATGGGTTTCGGAATTGATCCAGATGTGCCTGATAATTGCACTGTTGATCAAGTTCATTTGTTTCTGAGACATGGGGAAAGATTCCCATCCGCAGTTGATGGTAGAGCTCAACGGGACATGATCACCAATTTGAAAAAAGTGAAGATTGTCAATAATACCGGTCCCTTGCTGTTTCTCAAGGATTACCAGTATTTTGCCCAAGATACCGATTTTGAAGAGTTATCTACTACAGGTGTTTATAGCGGGGCCAAGGATGCCTTTGATCAAGGTGTTGCATTCAGAAAGACTTATGATCATTTATATAACGAGAAACTGAAATTTCCAGTGTTCACCGCTGGAGAGAAAAGAGTTGTGGATACTGCTAAGAATTTCGCCAAGGGATTTTTAGATGATTTTGATAACATGTTATCATTACAAGTGTTACCAGAAGTTAGAGAGCAAGGTGCCAATACTTTGACACCTAGTACCTTCTGCTCAACTTATAACAGAACCATCAATGATTACTTGATTGCACAATTCCCCAAGACATATCTCGTTAAGGCACTGCAGCGGTTGACAACACTGTCGCCAGATTATGAAGGTCAACTCTCCACCGATTACGTATTCATGATGATGACAATGTGTTCTTTTGAATTGAACACTATTGGTAAATCACGCTGGTGTTCACTTTTCACAAAAGATGAATGGTTGCATTATTCATACCAACGTGATTTAATTTTTTATTACGAGACTAGTTACGGTCACGATAAATCAATGGGGATTGGATCCAATTACATCAATGCCACATTGAATTTATTACAATCTTCAGAGGATGTCAACGATCAAAAGATATTTGCATCCTTCACCCATGACACCGATATTACCCCAATATTGGTTCCATTAGGCTTGTTCAATGATGAGGGAGTTCCACTCACCACTACACAGATCAATTTTAACTCACAGTTTAAAGCATCACAGATCATACCTATGGGAGCTCGGATCGTCTTTGAGAGATTGTTGTTGTCGGAGAACAATAGGCATTATGTCCGGATAAAAGTTGGCGGTAGCGTGGTACCCTTGCAAGGTTGCTCCTCTGGGCCTGGATTTTCTTGTGAATTAAACAAATTTGTAAACATTGTACAAAAAAATTTGAATGGAACTACATATGTGGATACTTGCGATTTAGACAAGTCTCTTCCACAACATCTCTCTTTCTTTTGGGATTGGCCATCGAAAGATTACAGTGAACGCGTTGCAGTCAAACTGGTGATGAGAGCTGAACAACTGTTATAGAAGAAAAAAAAGAAACCCCCCTCTTGACAATTTAAAAATACCCCTTATATATTTTTTACAATTGAATTTAATTAATCTGCTTCTAGAAAATTTCTATCTTTGATATGCATTTTACTACCATGAGTATACCAGAGACATGTATATATATCTGTATTTATACCACTGCTAGCCCCGATCATTTAGTAAAGTATTTCAAAGATGAAGCTGAAATTTTACCAGTACCAACCAATTCAGTAGCAGCATCTTCTAAGGCCTTCTTGACACCAGCAGCATCGGAACCGTCTCCCACACTTGAAGCAACAGCACCCAATTGCAAATCATCAAACGATTCAATCAACAACTCGACATCGGCATCGATAACAGTGGCACTGTCATTTTGACCAAAATGATTAGAGTCCTTAACAGCATTTCTAATATTTCTCTTATTCTTCTTCTTAGCACTCTTGGCAGCTTCTTTAGCCTTTTTATTATTTTCCTTTGCCGATTTAGCTGCAATTTCCAGCTCCAATTTGGCCTTCTCTTCAGCTTCTTTTTTCAGAGCTGCTTCTTCAGCAGCCTTTCTAGAGCCAGCATCTCTTTCCCATTTTTTTCTCTCCTTCTCCTTCTTCTCAGCTTCTTTGAAAAGTTTAATTCTTGGATCTTCAGCAGAGGCTCTCTTGACCAAATCGATCAATCTCTTGTTATCCTCTGTCTTCTTCTTCTTTCTAGCAGCAACGTTCTTACGTTCAATATAACGTTTATGATCACGGTTAGCGGTATCATCTGGAACATCTTCATCTAAAAACTCAAACGATCTCCAGGAATCAAAACTATACCAGAAAGAGTAGAAATTGTCGACATCTTTCTTTGAAGTATTGATATCACCCAATGTTGGTACAGGCTTCTTATTCGAGAATCTTGCCTCACTTTCGAAAAATGGTGTCCAGGCTTCGAAGAAATCGTATTCAGTTTTAACATCTGGAGGTGGCACGTCGGCATTTTCATCAACAGAGTCAAATTGTCTTCTCTTTACTGGATCCAATAAAGTCTCAACAGCTTTTTGAATAATTTTAAAAAACCCATCTTGTTCCAATCCTCCAGTGGCACCTTTCTTATCTGGATGATGTCTTAAAACAGCTTTTCTATGAGCTTTTCTAATCTGTTCCTCTGTAGCTCTGTATCTATATTTAGTCAAACCCAATACAGCGTATAAATCAGCAGTTTGCCAATCTCTTGGATCATGAGCTAACAATTCTGGACTTTGATCTTCATCAAAATCGTCCTCATCATCAGCTTCCTCAGCTGTAACAACATTTTTTTCAGCTTCTAATTTCTCAAATTCTGACCAGGTATGTCCTCTCAAGGATCTAGCAGCATGTGCCAAGAAATAACGGCCGACTGGTTCTACTGGACGGCGTACCAGAGCACTAAGTGAGTGTGCAGCGACAAACTCTTTGTTGAAGCTGGAAGGCAATGGAGCTAACGACATTCTTTTTTGTTTTATATCTTCCTGTATATATGATAGGTTTCATCAGAACTGAATAATTTTTTTGAAATTTTTTTTATTTTTTTCTTTTCAAAATTTAATTCAGATTTGGTTCTTGAGCGCACGATAATTATAATAATAAAAATGATTAATGAAATATTTCACAACTAACAGAAGAAGAAGAAGTTTTGAAGAAGACACATAACACAACAGATCAATGACATCACAACAACAAGAGTTATCAGTCTACAAAGACCACTCAATTACACGGATATCGACGAAATCACTCTCGGTGGTGACTCATCTACAAGGCACGGCTCCTACATGGCTCATTAGTGCACTTCTAGAGAATTATTTGTTAGACTCTTGCAGCATCATCAACTCATCGTCATCGTCATCTTCATCCTCGACATCATCTTCAGCAACACAACAAGATAAGAGATTCACAGTATTGAAGCCGAGGTCTAAAGTGATATTTTTTTCATTTTTGCATGATTTCCGTACATATGACAAATTTTTGAAGAGAGTAAATATCACAAGTAATCATTTCAAATTTATTGACTTGTTACCTTTACTTTACAATGATGGAGATGATGGGGAAGCTGTACTCCTGAAGTTGAAGCTGGAAATGACGTCATACTGGAAGGAACTGCAGGCGCAGAATTTGACTTTAAATGTGATAATTGAATCGCCCGAATCTCTTATCCATTTCACCAGTATAGAGATCGACAAGTACTTGTCATTCTTGCAAAGTTTGCATCGCAACTGCTGTACAAATTTGACTTTGGTGACTCTGATCGATGAAGCATTGATAAACGGATTGCTGCAAAGCAATAACAGTGTGCAGCAAAGGCATATTGAGTTTTGTACCAAGGTGTTACATAGGAGTAACGTTGTGTTCAACTTGAAACCGTTGCAGACCGGTAGGGCGGATGATGTTACTGGAACTTTGACAATATCTAAAGGCTTGCAGGAGTCATCCGAGGTGGTGGAGAAGGAGTATTTGTACTTGATCAACAAGGAAGGTCAAGTTAAATTGTTTTATAGATGAATTGTATTGATAATACCAAGTTAATTATTTTGGTTTCAGCTTTTCAACAGAGTTCTCTTACCTTGAGTGGAGTGATTTCTATCATTTCGAAAGCGAAAAAGGATGATAAATTTCATCTATAACTTTTCAGACTGATAATTTTAAATATATGTGGAACTTTCGACTGAAAATTGCCGGCTTCATCTGAGGGAAAAACAGGGGCACGGCTCAAATATAGAAAACTCGAAACGAGAAACATTGCTATGTATTTGATCGATGATTATCATTAATGATCATATATTCAAAGATGAGTAAGTGAAATGAAAAAATAAATAAGTGGATAAATAAACTGAATGTCATTTGAACTCGTGATAGATAAATGATAAAATAAATCGAATTGAGTGGATTTGTAACTTAACTCTGAGACATAATCAAACCTCAAACTCACTTCATCTTCCGTCTTAAATTGTACAAATCATCCAATGCAAACTCAATAGCAGTTCTTGTCCATAATATAGGAAACAATGGCCAAACACTTCTTTCACCAACCAATATCCAATACGGAATATTTGTTACCGAATTCTGAACATCAAAGATACGACCAAAATCCCTGATTAAAGTCTTGAATTCAGGCACCACTGTGATCTCTGATTGTCTAGTTTGTGGAGTCTTCTCATCGATCAGCATCCTTTTAATGAAATTGAACAACAATCCAAACTTATCTAATAACTCAGCCCTATGACGTAATTCCAACAGTATGACACGTTTGATCATCAATTTAGGGTACCAACTAGTGGAATGTTTCAAATCATTGCCAATCAATGGTGCAAGATAAGGTCTTGCTAATGATACGACAAAGTGGTTCACGTTGAATAACTCTGTTAATCTTTGATAAGGACTTTGCAATACCAGTTGTGGCAGTTCATGTGGGGTAAGGAATTTACAATTGGTCTTATGAGGTTGGATTTCGTTGTTTAAGTCCTTGTAGTACAATTTAATGTCATCCTTCAAGACACCAGTACCGATGGAACAATACAACAGGGACCAAATGGTGATATTTGGGGTGGTGATATAGTTTAATAGTGAAGGTACGCTTAGATCTGTAGGGTTGATCAATATGTTCAAGATGCGACCCGTTTGCAAATACAGTTCTTCGAATGTCAGATCACCAATTTTGAGTCTCACATATTTCATAAAGATCAAGATATCATGACTATAACCCTTTTGAACAATATTTTCAATCACGTTACCGTATTTGGTATCAACTTCTCTGACAGCGCTATCCAAATCGGCATCGATTTCGCTCATGATCAATTGAGAGATGTTCAACAAGTTTTCCACCAATTCGTCTCCATCTAAAGTGCATACAAACAGTGCAACAACCCCACCAACTGCGGAGCCACAGATGATTCTTGGTAACAAGTTTTTGAAATATAAACCACGAATAACACCTAGATGACATAGTCCAAACAAGGAGCCACCTTGTAGTACCAACAGTGTTGATCCGAAAGTTTGCTTTGTATCATGGAAGAAATCCAATTTCATCTGATTTGGTTTAAGTACAGTATAATCGTTGGCAAATGAATAATTGTTGAGGAATTCAAGACAATTTAAAGATTCCTCTATGTATGATTCGATCAATATCTTAGTACCAACATAGGATTTTACAAATAAATCCTTATCTGAGATACCGCCAAAGTTTCTAATCAAACCTGATCGGAATATGCTCACTATTTTCAACAAGTCATTTGATTGTCTCAGTAATTTCAACTGTTGTAATCGTTCACTGATCAATCTGTAATCATAATCATCACTGATGGGATTATGTCTCCAGAGATCTATCCCATTCAACTTGTCTATCTCGTACAGTACACTTTCCCATTGTTCATAAGTTTCACATTTGGAAAGTGTTTGCTTTGCAATCAGCTTTGGATTTTTCTTGCGTAGTAAAATGACAAGTTTGTGCAGCCAATAACTGAAAATGTCGTAGATGAGACAAATCACACCCCAGAGAGGCAGTGGGATGTGATCGATGATGAATGACAGAGCAGAAAGGATTAGGTATGAGTTGTACATCTCATATTTGTTGATGTTATTGAAGTTATGTTTTGAGTTGATGATAGATGATGATCTTTAATTTGCAATATGTCAAAATTGATTTTTTCTTTCTCACGCGATAGTTTTCAGTTATTTATAAGGATGAGAATGATGACGAAGAAGAAGAAGTAGAAGAAGAACAAGATGATGATCAACATAAGCATATGACACTCACGTATGTGATCATGTCTGACCTTGTGTAAAACATTTCCAAAAAAATTCAATCAACAGTGAGAAAATGTAAGACAACAAAAAAAGGGACCCCTCCCCTATCCTCTTTCCTTCGATATCAAAGTACGAAAAATTCAACTTGAAAGTAGGTCATAATGACAAACATGTCGCACCAGTATGTTGGTGTCCTGGATTGGAAAGAGCTTGGAATACATTTGGAACCAAAACACGCAAAACTTGAAAATAAAACAAACAGGCAAGGAGAGAAGAGGATTGTGTGAGATTGTTATTAAAATAGAACTTTCCCACAACAACTCAATCCTGCTGGTGCAAGAGAATGTAAGAAAATTACAAAAACAGAGATACCGGATACTGTATCGTTTAAATGAGATGTTTGTGTCCATGATAAGTCATAGCATGTAGCAAAAGACTTGGTATCGGGAATGATATGGATTCATTATCCACCATTCGAGTAAATTTTGTACAATTTCCACCTTACAATTTCATAAAGTAGATTAAATGTATGAGTATGATAAGATGAAAGAACAGTTTTGATATGAATGTTTATTAATCAATTTCAATTGTTATGTCATCAAGTATTATGGTACACCAGTGAATGTGTGTTATGTCAAAAAACAAAAAATAACGCGCTTTTTTTCTTTTAGGTTTTTTATAAAGAGAAAGAGAGAAAGAGAGAGAGTTTGTATTTGGATAACACACATAGAATAACAGATAAAAACATATAGAAAGGAGATGGTGGCATGTCCAGTATGTAACAAGGACATCGAATTAGAAGAGATGAACTCTCATTTAGACTCAGGCTGCAATAATAACGAGAGCAAAAAGAAAAAACCATCAACACCGAATAACTTATCATCCATCTTGACAGGTAATCGACCGAAACAGACTCAGAAACGAGGAAGAACGGCCACTGCGATGGCTAGTATAATGCATAGCAATAACAACAACAACAACAACTTTGCATTATCTACACACAGACCCTCGAGCGAGGTGATAACGTTGGAAGATGATGGTGAAGAAGACTCAACCGCTGACACATCAAGTACATCGATCCACCCAACTCAACAACAACAACAACAACAACAACAAGTGGAACATCATGCAGAAATGATGAATGATGAAAACAACGATGACGAAGATGAAGATGGTGGGATACATCCATTGAAGAAACAGAAGAAGAAGCAACAACAACGTGACGTATCCCCTGGTCCTCCACCGTATTCACTCATTCAAGACACACAACGATTACTCGATCAGGAGAAACTGTATTTACGACAACAATCACGACTCCCACTTGCCGAAAGATTAAGACCCAAGAATTTGGACCAGTACATTGGCCAGGATCATTTGGTTGGTAACCCTGGTGGGATCTTGCGTGGGTTTATCGAGCGTGGAGGAGATCGAGTGCCGTCGATGATATTATGGGGTCCACCAGGTGTGGGGAAGACAACGTTATGTCGGATTATATCTTCGAGCTTGGCTGGCAGTGTAAGGTTTGTTGAATTGAGTGCCACGTCGAGTGGGATCAACGAGTGTCGGAAAGTGTTTGAAGAACTGAAGAATGAGTATCGGTTGAGTAAAAGACGCACAATGTTGTTTTGTGATGAGATTCATAGATTTAATAAGTCACAACAGGATATTTTTTTACCATATGTGGAAAAGGGAGATATTATATTGGTTGGTGCCACGACGGAGAATCCAAGTTTCCAATTGAATAGTGCATTGTTGTCAAGATGTAGGGTTTTCACTTTGAATAAACTCACCATCGAGGAAGTGACTAAAGTCTTGAATAGAGCCATCTTGGCTATAAATAAGACGAGGAAATTGTTGTACGCACAACCAATCTTGAAATTTAATAGGGATTCTGTGAATTATCTTGCCGACATCTCGGATGGTGATTCGAGAAGTGCTTTAAATTTGTTGGAAATTGTTGATTCCCATTTATCCAATACAAAAAGTACTTCGAATCCTAGTAATAGTACGACGACAACGACGATGATCAACAACAACAACAATAATAATAATACCACATCTATTGTTGAAATCAATCCTGAACAATTGAAATCGATTTTGAAAAGGACACACATGTTATACGACAGAGTAGGTGAAGCCCATTACGATACAATCTCACTGTTTCATAAATCGATTCGCGGATCCGATGCAGATGCAGCGTTATACTATTTGGCACGTATGTTGAAAGGAGGAGAAAACCCATTGTACATTGCTAGACGAATGATACGTATTGCTAGCGAAGACGTTGGAGTATTAGATGATACATGTTTACCATTTGCAACACTGCTGTATCAACTGGTTCAATTTGTTGGATTACCAGAACTGGATTTAGCCCTTGTGCATTGTGCTTATAAATTGGCTAAACTGCCCAAGAGTGTTCAAATTTATCGACTGTGGAAGAATTTAAATCTGGCCTTAGACGATGAACCAAATGTAGCAAGTGCGCCGATCCCATTACATATAAGAAATGCCCCAACTAAATTGATGAAAAGTTTGGATTATGGTATGGGATATAAGTATAATCCAGATTACCTCGATGGTAAGGTGAAACAGGATTATTTACCACCACAACTGCAAGGTTTCACCATCTTGGAAGAAGGAAAACATCTTGGAGATCTCATAGATCCTGATCTCGAATAAAATATGCTAAATCATCATCATCATCATCATCATTACATATGACATCATAAATAGTGATGATGATCCTTTTAAAATCGACGAATACTATAATTAGCACGGTTTGGCAGGTTTATGTTTAATTTCAGAATTATTGCTATATGTAATAATTGCGTTCACCAACAAAAAACAAAATGCAACTCGTCAGGGGTGTTGTTTTGATTTGTTTACATTTTGGTAATCTCACCACAATTCACATTACACACACACACAGAGACATACACAGAGAGAGAGAGAGATTCTTTTAAGTTGATAAAGAATGAGTACAGGTGTGGGAAAGAGTGTATATACCTATGCCATATAGATACGTCTATATATATATATATATGATCCGTTTCGTATAGATGTATATGTATATCTGTATATTTACACATTACAACACCATATTATTATTATGCAAACAAAAAAGCAAAAAAATTGTGAACCGAAGTTGTATTGATTAAAAAAAACGGTGCAACCGTTTGATCATAAATTCTATCTACTTTCTAAATTTAATACTATATTCTTATTATGTAAACACATATATATATATCATATCCATTCCGGCCTCGCCCCGTTTGGTTGGCAGCGCCATGTACTGTACTCATATGTATCACGCATGTATGGCATGGGGAGGAAAGATTACTTGAAATAGAATGGACTTTGTAGACCAGACGCGATGTATAAAATGGTAAACAAAACGAAACAAAACAAAACAAAACAAAACAAAACAGATAGAAACGCCAATTTGAGTATATGGATATTATTTTTTTTATAGTGGGTATTATTTAATGGTACAATTAGGAGTATATATGGGTACTGGATAGGGTACACATGTAGAGTATTCTCCATCATCCAATTATATATGTACTCTCAACTGTCTGTCTGTCTGTCTGTCTGTCTGTATTATTATTAAGTCGTGTATTTCAAACACAAAAAAAAGTACCAGTACTAACTAATAATACATAGATATTACCCCTTGCAGTCTTTGGTGGCTCTTTTTTTTTCTTGTTGCAGTGTCTTCATATTGGGAAAAAGAATCTCATCATGCATTTTAAACTTATCGCGTATCCCTATGTTTACCAACAAAAACAACAACGCCATCTCTCTTCACTTTTATTCTCAACTAAATGCCTCTCCCTTATATAGTTCTTTCAATATCTCTCTCTCTCTCTCTTCTCTTCAACTTCTTCATCAAATCTATCTTCAAATTTAACAACAAATTCACCCACTACAGTTCAATTCCCCAAAAGAATATACCATTCTGCGTTCATCACTCACGCGTCCACTCCTTTAATACACTGTTTTGAACTACACCACATCCACATCATTTCGATACCATTCATTCATTTTATTCAATACCAACTATAATAATAAAAGAACATAGCCAAAACATTAAAGACTAAAAAAAACACCAACCAAACACACACACAAATGAGATACCCAATTCACAAATCAATTACTCTAGTCTCCCTATTATCTTCAATTCAAGTCAATGCTTTACCATTCCAAAACTTGGCCAACCCGCTCTTGATGCGTCGTGATGATATCGCAAATGCAACTTCAATCGTCGCCAGTACTACTCCAGATCCACTGTTACTGGGCTCATCAACCATTGCTGCTGACACTGTTGCTGCTGTTTCCATCGCGGCAACTACATCTTCCGATGTTGCTGCTTTTGTTGCTACCGCCGCCACGTCTTCTTCATTGGCTCCAGTTGACAACTTTGTTGCCACTTCGTCTTCATTAGCTCCAGTAGAAGATTTTACCGCTCCATCATCATCTGTTCCACCACCACCACCACCTGCTGCTGATGTTGTCTCACAAACAGAAGATTACTCTACATCCGCTGCTCTGGTTTCACCTGTCGCTTACGATGCCGCTATTCCATCTTCTTCTGCTGTTGCTGCTTCTGCTGATCCAATTGTAGCTGCTGCTGCCGTGGCTTCAGCTCCAGCTTCTTCAGCTCCAGTAGCTACCGTTGCTCCAGCTCCATCTTCTTCTGCCCCAGTTCCAGTCGCATCTCCAATCGTTGCAGCTGCTGCCGTCACTCCATCATCAACAATTGCAGATATCTCCACCACCGCACCTTCCACTGATGCTTCTGTTGCTGCTGCTGACCCAGCTTCGTCTTCAATTCTGGCTGTTGATCCAACTGTTGCTGAGGTCTCTACCTCTTCACCAGCTCCATCAGATGCAGCTGATCCAGCCACTGTTGCAAATGCAGCAACTCCATCTCTCGCTGCCGCAGCTGTTACCCCATCAACAGCTCCAAACACTGCTACTACTAATCCAGTAGAGTCAGTCTCCACCATCGTGTCAGCTATCCCAACCACAGATTCACTTGGAAGCACCTCCACATTCTTTAGCACCGTATTTGTCACGTTGTCAGAGAGTAGTGTTGCCTCTGTTGTCACTTCGGACTCAATCATTGCGTCTGGCTCAGATGCAGGTGATACCACAACGTACACTTCAACTCAGTACTTCTACGTCACCATCAGTGATGCTTCATCATCATCATCATCACCATCTGCTTCCGTTGCTTCTGCTGCTTTCACATCGCTTGCTGCTCAAAGCACCACCAGCAAACTCGTTGATGATCTCAAAGCTGTTGGACTGAAGGCCAAGAATTCGAAAAATTCATCTTCATCAACAAAGGCTTCCGTTTCCGCTTTTCCTTCATCATTCAACTCCACCATCGCACCACTGACAGTCACAGTTACCGTCACCGAGAGCCACTGTCCTACAACTTCATCAGTGGCACTCACCACCACTTATGTCGTCACACAACTGGTCACATACACCATGCCATTCACCGCCAATGTCAGCATCACCGACCTGTCAGGGTCATTAGTGACTGTTATTCCAACGTCAACTGACTTGACCACAACGTTGTATGCTTACAAGACTGTCACCACTACTCATCTTACTGGGGCAGCATCATCTTTGGCAGCTGTGGCAAAGACTTCAAGTGTCAGTTTGAGAGCACCAGTTACAACAGGGTTCGACTTCTCTAATAGTACTTCCAAGATTGCTTCTTCTTCGTTGGTGTCATCACTCACGACATTGGATACTTCCTCGGTTGTCGGTAGTGGTAGTACCACATTAGCAGCAACAGAGTCTGTCACTACGACTCCTTTGTCATCATCTTCAACAGCAACAACAACAGCCGGTCTCGCTAAGCGTTGGTTACAATTCTTCTGATCTGAATAAAATCAATGTGTCTTCTTGATTCATGGAACAATATTAATCAGAGACAGACAAATAAGCAAGATTTTTTTTATAATTATTATTTGGTATTGGCCCCATGAGTGAGTGACTGAGACGAGTTAGGTTGAATGAAAGTGTTGTGTTTGTTCAATGACGCTACACATTTTATACCTTCTTAAGTCAATTCATCTCATTTTCTCCTCATCAAGTCAAGACTTTATTTCTTCATTCAATAAACCTGATTTTTTTGTTTCTTTTGTTAAACTTTCAAGTTCAAAAAGAGAGCTAGCTCTACATGAATGTGTGTGTGTCTTTTTTAAAAAAGTGGTTTATATAAATTGAGCCTCACCCCCTTCATTTGCTGAATGCTTTTTTTTTTTTGAGTGTACGCAGATTGTGTAGATTTGAATTTATTTCAAAGATAAAAAATATAAAAAAATGGAGACCTTTCTTTAACTTTTTTAAAAGCTTACGATAGATGAAATTTATAAAGCAGGTTTTATGATTGCCTTCTCTCTTTTGATTCTTCTTCGTTGTATTGTTATAGGGATCAAACACAGGTTTTAGTTAATACTTCATTTTCTTACCCGGGTGAAAATATATATTTTTCTTCTGTCATTTTCCAATCAAAGAGTTTTGTTTAGTAATGATTTTTTTAAAAAAGAATAAAAAGAACATCCTAAATACCACTTGAACAAATTTATATACACATACATATAAGAAAAACAGCAGTTGTTAACGATGTCAGAAGGTGACCAGCAACAACCTAAGTGTCCAGTTGACCACACAGCGAGAGCCGCTTATCTCTCCAAGCTAGCACCAACACCACCACCACCACCACCACTTGAAACAAATACATCCACATCCACAACATCAGAACCAGCAGCAACATGTCCAGTTGACCATACCGCAAGACAAGAGTGGCTTAGTAAGATGGGAGGCGGAGGAGGAGGAGGAGGAGGAAGCTCAAACACCACTAAATCAGCACCAATATCAATCGAAGTACCAGCCACCGACTCGTGCTCATCCGACGAGATCCCTGAGACACCTTTACTCACTAGCTCTGTACCACTTCCAGAGGACAGAGAGATCAGTTCTATCCCACGTACAGGTGCTGATCTGCATTGGATTTATCCATCACAGAAACAATTTTATGAGCTGATGCAAAGAAAGAATTGGCATCCACAACTGCCCGATATGCAAAGCGTTGTACCTATTCATAATGCAGTGAATGAACGTGCTTGGAGTATGATTCAAATGTGGGAAAGAGGTCAAGGAGGTGAGAAGTGTGGAGGTGTACAATTGACTAGTTTTAAAGGTGATTCTAAAAAATTGACACCGAGAGCTAGATGGAAATTGTTTTTAGGATATGAGAAACCATTTGATAGACATGATTGGATTGTAAATAGGTGTGGGAAGGAGATTGAATATGTGATTGATTTCTATTCTGGGAAGCCGGATCCAAAGAACCCACAACTGGCTAGTTTCTTCTTGGATGTGAGACCAAAACTTAACAGCTTTGAAGGCATCAGAATGAGATTTGCAAAGGCCCTTGGTTTTTGAAGAAGATGAGGCCCCAAAAAAAAAAAATTCTTGTACATGTATATAGATTTGATGAAAAAATATGAGAAATAATTGGAAAAGCTGTCATTTTATATATATTATTATCGAGTAACTCATATAATTAATATATTCAATCAATATCAAACTATCATTATCTACAAGACCCCCGCTGCCTTCTTTCTTGATATATGGATAGAAGAAGAAACAAAAGATACCACCAACTCAGTTTTCATCTTAACAAGTTATACTTTCATGGCATGGCAAACGCTCCACTCTTACCAAGACTTTGCATATTCTATAATTATCAACAAGTTAGTAAACATTCACGACATGAATCAACCTTTATTGAAAAAACAAAATTTAAAGACTTACCTCTCCAACTTTGACATTGGCCTCGAAATATTTAGCAACACATCTATCAAGACATAAACTTTCAGTCTTGTTCAAATCACCCTCTGCATAGTTTGAAGATTGAATACATTTGGTGTGACATGAATCAACCAATCTTAGATGCGCCACATGATGTTGTTAGTACTTGTTTATTAATTGATATCAATAATTTACACAACGAGATGGCAATCATACACAATTTTAACAATTGGTACAACATTGTATAAAAACACACATACTTGTTGAACATATTGGTGACCAAATCCAATTCAGCCTCAGCGGCTTGGATCTTTTGTTCAGATGAGATTTGTGGTTGTCCACCAAGACCAAGAAATGACATTATCGATATATATGTGTTTTGTTTTTGTATATATCAATTTTGTTTGAATGTCTCTCTTTTGTCTTTTAATTTGAGTGTAAAAATCCATTTTTTTTTTTCGACATTTTAAAAATTTTATGCACAATTCCATATTTGTTCAATTTGGGTCTCTTGTACACGATACCCCATATAATCGAGTTAAAGCGTTGTCTTATATTCAAGTGATCTTGGAACTAACTTCATCGTAAATCATAGCTTTCAAGGAATTGCTAATTTTAAGTTCAATCTTGTAGATCTCTGTTTTTTGGTCACCAGTCTGATTATAATTATTCACTCAAAATATATCTAGATCATGATAACTTTTATCAATTTCAGGGAGCATTTACTATATCATGATCAAATACGCTCATTGTATAATACTATTCAGTGACAATGAAAACTAAGACATTCAACCAATTGAAACGAAATGAAATGCGCTTGCATTAATTGTCTTTAGTTTATTGTTATCTCAACATTTCTTGCTGTAAAATAATGAATTCGATCATCGCAGCAACACACATTGAGATTTAGCGAAGGATCATATCGTAAGTATTTGGTTGGTCTTGAATTGAAGCTACTTTGGTTGACTTCATAGCTTTCGAAGAACCGCTAAGTGATTAGGCTTTTTGAAAGCCTGGTATTGTTCGCAAGAGTCGTTTCTGCAACAATAGTGGGTGTGCTCAAAAACAACAGCGGGATTGAACTCTCCTGGGAACAAGAGAGGGCTTAGTGGAGCCTTATATATGACGACTAGTCTTGCCAGTTAAGTGGAATTTGAATGAATGATGTGCTCAATGATGATTGGTTCTCTGTGGTGATGGCGCTAGTATGTTGTTGTTAGTAATCAATTGTTCTCGTCGCGATAACGTGTGTGCTCAGTGGGAATGGCATTGAACTCTGAGGAACTCTGGAGAACTATGTAAGCTATATGTGGGGCTAGGATCGGGGTCTATGTATGCTATATAGGGTTGAGCTTGGGGCGCTTGTACACACAGAAGCATCATGAGAACTCAAATGTGATTTCAGAGAAAGAGTGATAGAAAAATCAATAAAACAGAAAAATGGGAATCTTAAGAATTTATAACGTTCCCAAAAATCTAATTTTCGTAAAATTCGGTTTTGTGGATTTGTGGTTTTTAGTCACTTGCTAATGGTTATACTTGGATTTTAAAAATCTTGCAAATCGAGGTTCTTTGAAATTTCATGAAAACCTGTCTTTTGAACTTGAGAGAATGCTCAATTTAAAATTTGCATTAACCTTAAAGTGACAGCTTTTCAATAGAAGCCAGTCATCAAACTTGTTAAAATGTATTAGTATCAGACTGATTTCATGGGCGGCTGAATTTTGCATTTTATAGCCTTTTTGCGCACAGGTGAAAATGACACAAAACCAAGGTGGAGACCTCCAATGGCGCTAAAATTGAAAAAAAAAAAACTCCAATACAGCTTTGAGTCACTAAAGTAGATACTTGAAACTCAATCATCCAAAGCAGCAATAGCAAACTAAACAACTAATTTTGAAAACTTTTAAGCAAAGATAAAAGTATTACTTTGTGACAACTGCAAGCTATGGGGAATACTTTCTAAACACACAAGATTGAGTTTACTTTGTTGTCAAAATGCTTATTCTTACAAATTTAAATAGAAAACAAATTATTACGTAATTAATCCAAATATAAAACTCCATGTGGTTGCTGTTGTTTCTCATTAGTATAAGGATAAGAGTGCAACTGACTTCTCTCCAACACCATCACTCTCCCACCACCAACACCACCTACTGTATTCTCAGCATTGCTGGTCTCGCAATCTTCCCATGATGTCTTAATCACTCTTTTAAAATTAGAACGCACAATCATCGTAAATGTTATTGTCAGTAGTAATAACATCACTGTTATGACACCGAACAGTGTCAATGACTTTCTCCCCGGTAAGTACCCGTCCGGGTCATATTTATGGTATGTGTACAACCGTACCAATTTGAACACTACATATGCTAGTCCAACAATATACCCCACAAGACAGAGATACAAACCTATTGCCATTTCCTTGTGCAGTGCATGGTTCAGTAAGTACAACACCACAAGAGTCAAGGGCAACACCAGGATAGTGATGTAGAACTCTGGGTCGGAGCGAGACAAGTTGATGATGATAAATTGGATGGTGAAAGCAGGGAAGAAGAAGGCATCGAATAAGATAATAGTCTTGTAAAATTGTAATTGTTGATATTTTCTTTTCAGTTGAACCGATGATCCCACAGTTCGGTACACATCCCAGCCGAACTCATCACGTAATTTGAGGAATGTCAAGCTAGACTCGGTCACCAAGGCAATTAAGAGAATAGTCATGATGATGATCATTGCAGCTCTCGTGGCAGATTTCCAACCCCCATGCAAGGACAATAATAAGTAATTCTGCAATTCATAGTATTGCAAACCGGAGTAAATGATCATCGCAATTAAAAAGAGTAATAAGATGCACAATTGTAACACATTCTTGCGGAGTATGGCCAAATATGTAATGAACAATTGGTACAACAGTGCAACACTGAATAAACCTAAATATGTCTGTATCGATCTAATCTTTGTTGTTGTGGTGTCACGGGGTAAATTGTGAGAGAATACATAGAATATGTAAATCTCAAGCCCCAACATAGTAGCCGCTGACACTATGGAGACAATCAAGTAACAGCTCTGATATACTGAGTTTGATGGCCACCACCATACGTTTCTCTTTCTGGTTTCGTCATTGTTGTTGAATCGTGGTGTTTGTGCAAATTCATCTTCCTTATCAATGCCATCATCATCCAAATCAACGAACTCCGGTTGGTGTTCTTGTCTCATGGACCACCATGACTCTTCTACTTTATCCCCTTCTACATCTGCCTTATCTTCACCTCCTACTGGATATATCACTGGATCAAACAATTTGCTAAAGGGTCTCACTGGCTGCGTCATCATATGTTGTTGTATAGACTCAGTAGATCGTTGCGTGGAGATTAATGATTCATCGTAGTCGTAATGTATGCGCAGTGACTGCGGTATCGAGTGGGTAGTGATGGATTGAGATTGGCTTTCACTGCCATCCATTAAGTCGATGCGTAAAACTATATCAGCCATATATCCGACAGAGTTTTGTAAAGAGACACAGGACCCATCGCGATAAAATGGATTGGAAAGATAGCTTCGGTTTTATATAAGCAATATCTCATATTATAAGTACATCATGCATATGCAATCCATTTGATACAGCAGTAATTCTGATCATTCAACTTGAAATCATTTAATTTCTCATTAATTGATTTAAATTTGATGGCTGTGGGTCGATCGATGATCATTTGGCAATACATAGCCCTAGTTTATTTCCTCTTTGAGCAGTGAGAAAGCTGCGCCTTACGAGCCGGCGGGATAAATTGTGTGTGGCTCAGATAATGATTATTGACCGAGGTTTAATAGATTGAAAGATAATTATATGTGTATATAGATATACTGATAATAATCTATTTCAAGTCATCTTTGACTTTCTCATAAACAGCTCTCTTCAACTCGTAACCACTAGTCGTTCTCAGGTAGCCTATTCCCCCTATCCTACTAACAGGCTTGAGTTTGGCCATATCAATAACTCTTCTCTCTTTTTCCAATACATCTTCTCTCACGTGGAAATGGACTCCCTCAACAACAAAAACCATACCACTCTTCTTGTTTGGATCCAGCTTGCTATAAAACTGGTGATGGTGTACTAATTTAGCCTCCACTGAAAACAGCAGCTCTGCAACGTGTGGCAGCTTGACTACAACCGACTCTGCAGCATGTAAGCCGCTCAATTCAAATTCATCCAAATCGGCAGGACAATCAATCGAGGTGAAATTAGCCAGTTCAACAAACCATTCACTGATGATATTGATAGTCAATTCACCTGTCTCCAAGATATTGTCCTTTGTATCCTTCTCACTAGTGATTCCAAAGCTGAATACAGGAGGATCACTCAAATTAACATTGAAAAAAGAAAATGGAGCAACATTCTTCTTACCGTCCTTGCTGACAGTGGCTATGAAGCCGATCGGTCTAGGGGTGATACCACTAATGAGCAATCTATAATTATCGGCAAACGTTTCAGAAACTGGGAATGAAATTTTCTTGTGCTTTTGCCACTCATCATCGGTAGCACCCTGACCCGGTTGCCAAGATGGCAGCGGGGCTTGGGTGAATGAGAATTCCTCTGACTTGTTGAAAGTTGGTCTGATTTCGCTGTTGTCTTGATTTAAATCCTATGGCCTCAATGGCACATTGTTAGATGTCATGATACCTAATATTATGGAAAAAAGTATTTAAAAATCAACATACAATTGTCATCTTCTTCTTCTTCTTCTTGTTCCTTTACTTATATAATTTGTAGTGTGTGCCTTTCACGGATTATAAATCAGTTTTCTCGGATCTTTTTCTTTATATAAATACTTACATAAATGCAATTGTCGTGCATAAAAGAACCAATTTGGTTGAAGGCGGACAAGAGAGGGATAAAAACACAGAAAAAGTGGACAACAACAACACTTTTCAATGAACTGTTGAATAATCTCATTAGATAAGATAATTAAAATCAATTGCAAGATGGAAAAACTAGATTTATCCACATATTCCAAGGCCATCAAGGACTCATATGAGAAAGTGGTAAGTGGTGCGGCCGAAAGATATGCCATCTTCACCGTTGACAAATCTTCAGCATTGACAGCTTCCGATGTTCAAGATGGTGAAATTGTTGACTTTGTCGAAGAATTCGAAGACGGTAAGGTTCAATTCGGGTTGGCCAAAATCAGTGCCCCTGGTTCAGACGTCAAGAAGATTGTATTGTTGGGTTGGTGTCCTGAAAATGCCCCATTGAAGTCTAAAGTCTCATTTGGTGCTAATTTTGGTGAAGTTTCTAAGATTTTAAGAGGGTACCACGTCCAAATCACTGCTAGAGATCGTGACGATTTGGATGTAGCAGATATCTTGAAAACGGTGAGTGATGCCAGTGGAGCCCGTTATTCCATTCAAACGTTACCAGGAGGATTCAAACCATCTTCCTCGTCATCATCTTCAAGATCAACTCCAAAACCAATAAAGCCTATCAGTAGCAGCCGTGGCAGTGACAACACAACAGAGAACAAATCAAAACCATTTGCACCTTCTCCACCATTGACTTCGAAGCCTAAACCAACTCCACCTTCTAAACAAGTCTCACAAGAAGACGATGACGAATGGGATGGCGAAGAGGAGAGTGAAGTCAGAGATTTCAGTGAAAAACCATTGAAAAATGTTCCATCGGCTTACAAGCCAGTCAAAGTCGACATCGAATCCCTAAGAAAGGGAAAGAACGATACCACATCCTCCACATCTACATCATCTGCAGTTAACGATTCGAAAGATAATAAGGAGGACAATGACGATGATGAAGATAGCAAACCAAAATCATTACAAGATAGAATGAAGTCCTACTCGATCAACGATACTCCATCAGGGGGTAGATTATCCTCCTTACCAAAACCAAAAGTCTCACATACTGTCACCTCAAGATTCCAAGAAGTGAAGTCGGCACCATTTGGTTCCAAGCCACCAGCTCCAGTGAACACATATAGTAACAAGGATAAATTAGTTGGAGGTGTTAACAGAGATTTTGGCGCTCAGGGAGGAAAGACTCCAGCTCAAATATGGGCCGAGAAGCACGGCAATTACAAGACTGTCAAGCATGATGAAGAACCTGTGAACAAGACTGAAATCGAGTCTGATTACGTTGTTGTCCCATCCAAGGTGAACACAAGAGAAGATGAATTGGAAGAAGAAGAGGAGAGGAAAGAAGAAGAGGAAGAAGAAGATGAGAAGGAAGAAGCAAAAGAAGAATTTGCTCTACCTTCCCCACCGGTAAGACGTGCTATGCCGCCACCACCTGCTCCGGTTTCAGCACCTGAACCGGAAGAAGAAGAGGAAGAAGAAGAAGTAGAAGAAGAAGAAGAGTCATCTGGTCCACCAGCCCCACCATCATTGCCTACACGTGACAACACGGCTTCCCCAGTTGCTGCTGCTACCGCTGTACTGCCACCACCTTCATTACCATCACGTACCACTGAACCTTCTGTTGAAGCCTCCAGTGATAAACCAATCATTAAGGCCATTGCCGAGTACGAGTACGTTAAGGATGAAGAGAATGAAATAAGTTTTGGTGAAGGAGAGTTAATCGTAGATATCGAATTCATCGATGAGGATTGGTGGTCTGGTAAGCATAGTAAGACTGGAGAGACTGGATTATTCCCAGCCAGTTATGTCACCATTGTTGAAGAAGATAAAGAAGATGAGTCAGCAACAAGTGCGCCACCAGCAGCTGCAAAGGAAGAACAAGAAGAAGAGAAAGAAGGCTCAGGTAAGAAGGCTGTTGCCGAATATGACTACGATGCTACTGAGGATAACGAGTTGACTTTTAAAGAAGGTGATCTCTTGGAAGATATCGAGTTCATCGACGAAGATTGGTGGTTGGGAACTTTAAACGGTACAAGAAAGCTTTTCCCAGCTAATTATGTCACTTTGCAAGAGTAAGTGGGTGGGTGCAATCAATAACTATGTCAACTAACCTTTTCCAAAATTGTTTGTTTTGCTCTCACTCGCCCCTTCACTCAATTTTAATGTATTTTTTTATTACTACCTATTCAACATTGTTGTTATCATTATCATTTTCGTTTGTCTGTTACATTACTTGCGAAGCTCAAATTCCATATTTTTTATTTTTTTTTTGAAAAATTAATATCATCCTCGAATGATACCAGAAATGACTTGCCATGTATTTGACACAAACATTTCTCTCTTCAGTTGAATTTATCTCTATACTGAAAAAAAAATATCAATCTCTAGCAGAACCCCGGGTAGTTAGTTTCCTTTTCCAATATCAATCTCAATGCCCATTCCCATTCTAAAAAATCAAAACCTCAGTAATTAAAACCAGCTTTTGTTACTCTTGTGCTTTTTATTATTGCCGACTCATCCTTACATTCTCGAACTCAGTTCCATTTCGTGTTTCAACAAACTGCACCACAACAATATAGTGGCTGTACCCCTTGGGGTCGACTTGTAACCTCTCCTACTGATGATCCCATCGTGAGCATTGAACGAGTCAATGTAGACAGGCAATTTGATGAAAGACAACGACTCAAAATGATGCAACATAAGTAAACGATCGTCATCCAACTTAATCTCCAAACTAGGTTTTTCGGTGTTGTACAAGGGGTAATTCTGTTTCAACTCTTCAGTGGACAACTTCTCAATGTCGGTAAAGTTGTCTTCTTTGAAAATTTTTGGATTGGCTTTGATGCAGTTCAATGATTCCTCAAAATTGTAATTGTAATGTTTGGCAACTTTTGAACTGCGTGAGTTTTTGTTCACATGCTTTCGAGCAGCAGGTGGAGGTGACTTATCTGTAAGCCCAGTAGTCGAATCATCATCATCATCATCCTCATCATCATCCTCATCATTCTCATCCCTTTGATCGCTAGTAACAAAATTGTCCTCCGGTACATCATCACCTCCTTCAAGTAATCTATCTTCAGCGGCCAATACACCTTCGACATAATTTTCAGTCATTTCCGCAAATTCCTCCTCAATTGGATGGGCCCTTTGCTTCTTCTTCTGCAGCGATTCTAAGGTAGAGCCATGTTTCGTCAATACTTCACTCCATCTTTTACTTATATCATAATTTTTAAGAAACCAACCACGCACAGAGGATTGAATAGTACCAACACAACTGAGCACAAACACAAGCGGCAACCAGAATGGTAATACAATCAGTACCACAGTTAATATAAACAAGAATCTCATCACTTTCTTGAACGAATAATTACTTGGTCTATGCTGTCTCTTGGAGTTATGCATATCAATTATTCTAGGCTTAATCACTTTACCACTGATAAGCGTTGATTCAGGCATTGGACTTGCATACTTCAAATTGATATCATGCCATTCAGCAAATGGGTTGTACCTCGTGATAAACGCTGTATAGAATGGTACTGTTCTATCGTTCTTGATGTTTGCCAAAACTATTCTTCTTTCAAATTTAGCAAGTCCCTTGTAGTACGGTTCTTCCGGATCAATCAATTTGACCAATAACTTGTCCCTGTCTGCAACAAACAAATCTCTCCCCGACTTGCCCAACAAATTGGTACCCAATGTGTTCAAGATGAAATGGGATATAGAGTTATCAAAAAATTTCACCCCTAAGTGAGGAGTTGCAAAGGTGCTGAAAAACATTGGCTTGATCAATTGGTAAAAATTAGGCAACTTCATCAATTCACCAATGCAATATCTACAAATCAATCCACCTAATGAGTAGCCGACAAAGCTGATCTGAGTGATTTTGACATGATCTTCTTCCTGTAATTCTGCCAACTTGTCAAAGATGGATTCAAGTACAACGTTACCACAAGCTCTGACTCCGTCATAAGTTCTGAAAAATGAAAATCCCTTGGGAACTAATGTATACACATCATAATCTTTTAAAGACTCCCTCACACATTTCTCAATGGTCATTACATGAGAGGGACTACCCCATAATCCATGAACTATAACAAAGAGATGTCCATCCGATGACATTGTGATTGAAGTAGTTGTTTGACCTGAGGAACTGTTGTATGTGTCTTTAACTATCGAATGGCTATATACTTGAGTGAACTGAAGGTTTTGTATCTCTATTCCGCTGTACAAATTATTGGAGATGTTCAAGAAATCAAATCATTTGCCTTCCAATTGAAATCCATCAACTTCCTTTTCTTCATCTTCCGCATGTGATCGCATTCGCTTAAATTTACTAAACTCCGTTTTTGCTCTCAAAGTACACGACATATTGTTTTTGTGTCAAAAAAATGATTGAGATCAAAAAGATAACACAAGAGTTTTACACGGCAAACTAATTCCTTTGAGTCAATACGCTTCTCAGGCACATCTCCACTCAGTTGGTTTCTTTCCCTTTTTTCATTCATTCAACCGTGGGTTGGTTAGCCAGAGGGCAGTACGGATTCAATTTCCGTAAAACTGAGAGAAAGTAGAAGCTTTCGGTAATTAACAATCAAAGTCACCAGAGAATTAGAAGGCAGTAAGGATAACTACTATCCGTCTTTAGAGTTTCATCAATTATGCGAAAGTGTTTCTTTATGTGCCTGTAAATTAATGTTCGACTGATTGCCTCAGAGATGAGTTTTTACACCAATCAGTGATCGGATTAATTTAGCACAAAATCTTCTTCTCCTATCTATTTCCTTGTACCCTATTGTACACTCATTAGATCATGTACAGCGCTGTCTCTCATCAAATTTTCCACACCACCTATGGTTTATAATGTGGATCCAATTTTTTCAAGCAACTATCTCTCAGGGCAACTGTTTCAGCAAAATGTTTATTCGAGTTGTCCAACTTATGTTGACCCCGTGGTTTGCGTAAAGCCATGTACAACAATTCTTGTTGATAGAACCTTGTCCAATGGTGAATCTGCTGCTCATCGGCTGACTCCATCTGATCTGCATCGCTGGTTGTTTGATCGACAGGTGATTCCATATGATCCGAATCACTAGCTGTTTGTTCAGCAGACGAATCCATGTGGCCTGGATCATGAACAGTATGATCTTCCTTGGGAGTGTCGCAAAACATTCGATGAGTGATTTCGATGGAGATGACAGTTCGATTCTGAACTGATTGTAGGATGATCAACATCTCATATAGGATGGATTTAATAAAAGAGGTAGAAATTTTCTGCTAATCTGCCTTATACTTTCTCCAATTCATTTTTATCTTATATCTATTTTATGTTTTGCGACGAGTAATATGTTCTGGTCTGCTTTTAATCCGTTTGTGATATTTGGAAACTACCGAAATACTGCAACACAGGGAGGTCCATCTCGAAATGTTCAGCTATATATTGCTGATGTGGCCTACTATAATCAACATAGAGTAGGATTCCAACCTCTGTCTCTGCTGTGAAATTCTGCACTTCAACACGCAACAGTTCCATCACAGCGGGTGTGTTCAAATAATCATACATCCGTTCAAGCTGCTCGTGGCATAATTGCTAATCGCCACATGGACTCTCATGTCATATACCGTGTTGGAATATGGCTCAATGAAGTTATTACAAATGAGCTCCGTAACGGTACAAGTTACTGGGTTCCGATATTTGTAACAAATTTTGAGCAGAGTGGAACAATGCTCAGCATACTTATCAACTTCTTTACATTATTTTTCATCGAGGATTCTCTTCTAACCTCCAGCACCACATACCATCGGTTCGAATGATTTAACCTGGATTTTAGCGTCAGTAATACCGATTAAAAGTGTTTTGAAGTTGAAATTGCGGTCATAATGTTGTAAGATCTCTTCTGCAACAGCTGGAATGTAACTGTTCAGGTAACTTTCGCCAGCAACATTAAAATCATTTGCTCTCGGATTTGAAATTGAGAACTTTTGGGAAGAACAACTCTAAGAAGTGAAATAGATCAGTAGCTGCGGGTCTTGGAGCGGAGCACTCTATATAATGAGTAAGAATAGCCGACATTGACAAACTCGTCCTAGAAGATAACCGAGACGTTAGAGTTCCAAGCATAGCTGTTGTAAATAGGCGTTAAATCGGAGCCTATTGATGAAGGATTGAGTTTGAACAACAAACAGGTGACACTGGCACAACCTGGACCACTATTGAGCCATAAGAATAATTGGTTCATTGACATGATCGTTTCTTAATTCAGAAAACCAATAAAAGAAATGCCTGTCTTCATCCTCCATATATCCCAGTACCCTGAATCTTGCTTCGCCTTACTGAGTTAGAGCAATTCAGGAAATGTAACTCCCTTGATCCTCAATCCATAAGCTGAGTGCTTCTCGTGCTTGACAAATTTCCAGTTTTTGCTAATAATAATAAAAAAGGAGTGCTTGAACACTAAAATTAACCACAGGTAGAACTCTGAGAACTTTTTGAAGAACTAAAAAAAAAAAAAGTGATGGGAATATGATTGAAAAAAAAATTGGAAATCCTTCCTTTTATATTGTTTTCAAAAGTACACTTTTCTTAGAAGTTTTGGTTTTGTGGTTCAACTTGAAAATTGCACATGCAACAAAAAGCACACACAGGAAACTTTGATTAAATTATTGACTAACTGCCACAAAGTTGGACCCTTCATGTATTTTGACTAAACAGATTTCTCCTTGTAAATAAATGACAATTTGAATAGCCCAGTCGTCCCAAAGTGACAATTACCTTTCTATAGATACCAATAACAGGTAGTATTAAACAAGTGTGTTTGATACATTGCGATACTTTGTGATTAAATATGTTCATTGGCGGTTATTTGTTTCTTTTTTTTGCTTTTGTGGCATTTGTGTTTTTAGCAATAAGCGAAGCATGCAGAAAAGCGGAGCATCCCATCGGCGCTAACAAAAAGAAATTTGTATTCAAATACTTAGTCTATACAGATAGTCTGATTGACTCCCGAGTGGGTCTCAAGTTTTGACTAGTTGCCACAAAGTTGAAACTTCATGTATTCTGACTAAATAGATTCCTCCTTATGAAAATATTGTCATTTTTGAATAGCCCAGTAGTCCCAAAGTGACAATTAGCTTTCGATACAGACCAATAACAGGTAGTTGCAAACGAATATCTTTGACACATTGCGATACTTTGTGATTGAATATGTCATTTGGCGGTTATTTTGTTATTTTTGATTTTGTGGCATTCGTGTTTTTGCAATAGCGAAGCCTGCAAAAAAGTGGAATATCGGCGCCTAAATTTGGAATTTACATTCCAATATGTATTCTACACAAATAAGCTAACTGAACTAGAGTGGATCTCATGAATTGGTTCTCGCTTAAGCATGTGCTTAGACTTTTAATTTGGAAGTAGGCATCCAGCACTCGGTATCATACCGTGTTATTAATGGCTCACACAACTAAATACTCTTAACTGAATCTAGGCTCTTTATACAAACCAACCCACGTAATATAATATACTAGATGGAATTGCCTCATATGTGTAGCATGAGTCTCTCGGATCCCATACACTTTTAGGAAGTCGTGGTACATCTTTTCACATTTTACGAAGTTAACCCGGTTTCGAGCAATGTTGCCGAGTTATCTGACAAGTTCATATAGAGAGTGTTTAAAACTTGCGGGTCCTTCATAGAATTGCTGAAAGATTAAAAGGAATAGGATTTGCGTTTTTTAAGAGCACCGAGAAGATCACAAAAAACTCAGGTTTCTAAAGGGATTTTGCCTTGAAAAAACACAAAATTTGTATAGGAATTTGAAAGTTTACTGTGTGAATTAAGTTCTTAACTATGGGAAAACACTACTGAGATGTACTTGAAAATCGAGAAAAAAAGTAAAGAAATCAGAAAGAGAGAATTTATTGGAAAAATAGATGACATCATGTTATATTATCTTTATCGCCTCACAACCAGCGAACCCTGTTGAGTTCAGTGACTTGGTCTTTGATAATTGCAATTCATAATCGATTGCCCTTTGATGTTCAACTTTTGTTAATTCTTCGCTCACTTGTTTCAATTTGGTAATTCTATCAGTGTCAGAAGTTCACTTAGTGTCTCTTTGGACGGTCGTGTACATATGGTCAATCTTATCAGATCAGAACTGGGTTACTTGATCACATCTCCTGGCATCTTCACCGTTGTACAAGGTTCAATTGATCACATCTCCTGGCATCTTTACCGTTGTACAAGAAGGTTGTTAATTGACTCGTATCAAAAGGGAAATCTTTATTGCCATTGATACTGATATCAAGTGTCTTCAATTTTGGGTTCAACTCTTGAATGATTGTTGTCCCGGTATAAGACAACTTCAACTCTTCCAAATCACGAGGTAAATTTTCAATTCTCTTGATACGATAATAACAAAGTTTTAAATGTTTTAACGTGACTGGTAAACATTTCGAATTGAAAATTACCTCTGGACGTGATTTGCGTCTTTCCAAGGATTCCATCGTACTTAAGGTCAAGTATTGTAACTCGTGCAACAGTGATAGATTCTGCAACATGTCAAACTCTGGACTCAGCTTCAAACACTTTAACCCCGGTAATTTGGTTAAGTTCTTAAAATCAGACACCAAAGTTGCATTAAGGTTTAGTGACTGTAGATTTATCAGACGGATTTCGGGAAAATCGTGAATAGGATTCCAACTCAACACCAATTCTTTCAATCTAGGCATATTTGAAGCGAAGCCAATAGGGATTTCTCTGATGTCATTTTGACTAAGATTTAAATACTCCAATATAGGAGCGTCACATAACATCGTGTTCAAATCCGAAATTTGATTGGCACTCAAATCCAACCATCTTAAAAATGGAAATGACAATCGTTGTTGTCCCATCGTGAATGACCGAGATGATGAAGTAAAAGGAGACTTGATTTCATTTAGTTGTAAATCGAGTCGTGGTATGGTGTAATATCGCATTGGAACCAGCGATAACTTAACTTGACTCACATCTAACATCTTCAATTGTGGTATCGCCTCCATTAACTTTTTCATTGTTGGCATCATGAATCCATCTGTGATGCGTAAAAACTTCAAATTGGGAAACGGGATTGGTGATATCGCATTTAAAAGGGAATTGCAATCAAGCCTAGGCTCAGATCTATAAATTAAGTAAAGTCGCTTAATGCTACCCAATTTGGGTTCTATTTGAAACAAGTTGGTAATCAATTTTAGATAAGCGCTATATTGTTCGCTTATAGGTACGACATTATCTCCAGAACTGTTGTTCTCTAAGATCAATGACAATGACCTGATACCATATTTGAAAAAAAGAGCGCCTTTGTTGTTTCTCTTGTACTTGACAATCTCCCAATAACTGAGCCTTCCCTCCGTTATCATTTCTTCATAACTTCTTTCAAAATAGTTGTATCGAAACAAAAGTGATTGCTCCCAATTTATTTCATTTTCCGCTGTTGCAGTTCGTATAATCACTGTAAAATCTGAATAAAGTGATTCATTGATGTACTTGTCACGAGGAAAAACTATAAGAAGATTCTGCAAAGAATTATATGGGAGATATGTTAGTATATGAGTCCAGAGCTCTATCGGTAAAGGTACCGGGACGGTGTACATGATTCACACGTTAATGACTTGACGAAATTGAAACAAGTAACATAATATTTACTTCAAATCAATCAAAAAACTGTCGCGCACAAAAGTACAAAAACCTTATCATTTCCTATTTGAGAAGTCTAATTAATGTTGGATCCTGCCAATCAATCAATTTCTTTTAAATAAACACCACTATCATTTCTGCCAAACAACAACATTACATAAATAAACTCAACCTCAGCCACTAAATCTATCCTTTTTATGGTCCTCGACAGATTTGTCAATTCAAATCTTCAAACTTCCTCATTGGAGAGTCCACGGTTGAAACATGGATTCAGAAGATGCCATCATCACCACTAACAACAGCACCAATCACCAGGAGGTCTGTGTAGCTGATAATTATCTTAATGAAACGGTCAATAGCGCAGATGTAAGGGGCTGGTCCCTTATTATACGTATAATGCGAGTCTAATGAATCTCTGAATATTGGCAACGAAACAATAGTGCAACAATAGTTATTACTGTGCGTAACTACACTCTATGAGACTTGCAGTTGCCAGCCCATTGGAGGGGGTGGGAGAGGCACCTACAGTTTTACGGAACATCCATTTAGCCTATACATGTCAAGATTCCTCCTAGCTCATATCACCAGTTTCCTGACTGAAGAGTGACCACATTGGGCCCAGCTTTCTATCTTGATGATGATGCATCTTAAATTATTACAATCCATGAAGCTTGTTACTTGAATCAACCGCACTGTAATCTCATCCTTCAGACTTACCGTCAGTATCTTTTTGAAGCTCAATTGATCTCTCTTATTCAACCCCACCCATCACAGTGTTCTCGTCTCACAATTCTTTGATATCATTGCTTGCATCCGATCTACCAAACTTCTCTCAGACTTTCGATATAACAGCCACAGCAACCACATCGGTATTATGCAATTCAAACCAATGCGCTCTTATCCATCTGCAGTTGACAACATTGCAACTTTTAAACATAACTCTGCTTGGCCTCTACTATCTCCACTGCTATCCAGTCGACTCAAAACCTTTCATACATCAATACTTCGGCAACATTCATTTGAGATTGCCAACCCCCTCTTCTTCAACTTTCGACACATAACACAAACCAAATGTCTCGGTAATAATCCCATCGAAGTTAATTGGCACTCCCCGTGTTATCATCTCAGCTCCAGATACCCGTTATCTTGTTGGGCCCCCAAAGAGCCCCTGTGCATTGAATCAAAACCAATTGCTGGTGAAGGCTCAGGTAAGGATGATGAATCCATCTCAACTCAGTTCCCATATGGAATCTCACAACCACCACATCACTCAGCTTGTTTTTTTTCTATACACTCTACTTAATCCACATTGAACTTGAGAACTCTTGTAAAGAACTAAAAAAAAAAATGATGGAAATATAATTAAAAAAAAAGTGGGATTTCTCTCCTTTTTATAATGTTTTCCAAAGTACTAGTTTTTTTTTATAACATTTGGTTTTGTGGCTTTTATTATTGATAAGTTACTCAGGTGCATGTTGAAACCTTAATATTACTCCAACAATCACCTCAGCCCTGTATCTCCAATAATTCTACTAAATAGCTAACTCCTTTCAGATAATTGTCAGTTCATCGATCTCAATAGCCCCAAAGTGAAAATTCTTACCAATACCTGATGTAGCTGAATCTTCAAAAACAACTTTATGATTGACATTTATCGTATTAGCGCCTAATTTTGTGTGCTTTTGTGGCATTTGTGTCTGCCAAAAAAAGGAAAAAAAAATAAAGAAAAAAAAAGAGGAGCATCCCATCGGCGCTAACAAAAGAAATTTTTTACCCAAATACGTACTCTACACAGATAGGCTGATTGACTCCCGAGTGGGTCTTAAGTTTGACTACTTGCCACAAAGTTGAAACTTCATGTATTCTGACTAAATAGATTCCTCCTTATTAAACAATTGTCATTTTTGAATAGCCCAGTAGTCCCAAAGTGACAATTAGCTTTCGATAGTTACCAATAACAGGTGCCCACCAAGAAATATCCATATAACATTGCGATAATTTATGATTAAATATGTCAATTGGCGGTATTTATTTTTGCTTTTGTGGCCTTTGTGTTATGTCAGTAACGGAGCATGCAAAAAAGTGGAGTATCGGCGCCAAAATTTGGAATGAAATTTACATTCAAATATATATTCTACACAAATAGGCTGATTGAACTAGAGTGGATCCCCATGAATACGAAGAATAGAATTTGTGTTATTGAAGAGCACTGAGAAACTCACAAATAAACCCAGGTTTCCAAAGGGATTTGCTTTGCATGTATGTGTATATATGTGAACAAAAAAAGTTGTTTTATTTTTATCAGACTTAGCTGTAGTCTCGTACATCATAAACTTGGCACCTATTCTAATTTTTACTACTAAATGTTTCTGTAAGAATGCTTCAGTTCAACTGATCACATGATCAAAACTACACATATTACATAAGAGCTGTATATACAAGCTTTTAATAACGCTTTACCGTGTTTTTCGTTCACTTCTAAATCATCTTTCAATTACTACTACACCGGCTACTCTTTAACGGCCATCGATAAATAAGTGTTGGCACAATTCAGTAGGAATTAGATCAATAAAAAAAGCCATCTAAAAAGCATAGCACAAATGCAAAAAATCATGATTGAAAGAATAGATTCATTTTGGTGGATTATACCCAAATAACTTGTATACCGACCTGATTTCCTTACCCATTTTAGTCGAACTAGGGGAGAATTCGGAGCTCCCAAAATCCAAAACGGCGAATATATTATCGGCTTCATCTCCTGATGAGTGGTGAGGCCTTTGGGTGAAAATGGAGCTGGTAGCCTCGTTTGTGCCGGTGTCAAGATATCTGTAGTATAAAATACTTGTATTGAACTTTCCACGTTTTTAAGGTCATGAATAATTAGAGCTACTGCAACCATCAGCAACCACTGCATGTGAAGAACGTGCATCGGATTCTCTCTTTTCTTGCTCAGCCACTCTTGCCGGCGTATTTTCACGCATAAAATTTCCCCAAAAAGATTTGAAATGCTCTTGTTCTCGGATTGACTCTGCGGTTGGTGCTAAGAAGCTTGCAACCATTAGACGAACATAATCATCATCGTGATAGCAAACAAAATATTCTGATTGAATCCCAGTCGCATTTTTAATGATGGTCTCCTTATTCTGCTCTGTAGTCCGGAAAGGTTTTAAGTTTACCATTAAGTAACAGAAGTAGTCAGTTAGGACGAATCTTTGCACGCCCATGTGTAGGCTAAGAGTAACATACTTTGAGATGGTTCCCTCAACCTCATTCATTATTGACGTTCTTTTCACGTTTATGTTATCGTTCAGTCTCCTAAGCATGTCCACCGCCAGAGAGAGGTTGAAGTTAACGTATTTTACTTCTCCAAGTGATGTGGGGTATACTACTATCGAATCTCCATTTGTTTCACACTCAGCGTTTCCAAAGTACCCGTTGACGAAATCGGCAGTTGAGTCACTCCCGAAAAATTTGAGCTCCATGTGTGTTTGAAAACAACCAACTGTCGTGTCAATTTGTTTATAAGGGGGATTATCAATTTTTATCACGCCCAAGTGGTTTCTTTTGACAGACTTCTTCAATGCTTTAGCTACTTCTTCTTGTTGAAATTCTAACACGTCATTTAAAATTCCGATCAAAGGAAGATATAAGCTTTTGTCGAGTAGTCTTTCGATATGGCGCTCATTTCTTGCAGACTCTATGTTTTGAGCGATCTCAACAGAGTCACATCTACCATATGCCTTTTTCAAAAACCCCCGATATGTGATCACAAACGTTCTTACAAACCGCTCAAAGAAATCCAGTGGCTCAATACTATTGTGCTTCGCGATAACTATGTTGCCTCTGAATAGATCTGCGAATTTCTTAACGTCAACATCAAAAACCATCTCATCAATTCGGAGCCTTGGTGTAAGCTCGCCTTCAACCTTAGATTTCAGATTAGTGAGGGAATAAGACTCAAATCCGGATAAACCAGTAGGCATGGGCATATGAGCTTTCAAGAAATACTTTTGAGTAAGAATTGATTTATAATCCGACTTCGCCCCCGTGAATACTATCTCAATCATGTCCCTATTGAGATGTAAAACAGAGAGGTAATCAGCACGAAATCCTAAGTTATCCAGCTTAATTTTATCACGTAAGTTGTGATCCCGATTGGCTATCATTTGCTCCCTTGTCAATACAATCTCTGGTTCAACCCCTTGCGGACCAGCTCTATTCGTCCCTGGTGGCGTCACTGCAACAACTTCCTCTTGCTCAAGATCACTAGATTCACCAGGCCCTTGCACAGTCGAGTCCAGTTGATTCCTGGTACCAGCTCCCGGAGCTGGGATAGATTGTTGAGTATCACCTCTCTCAGGTTCATGTAACGGCATTGTTTCTGTATCAGGTCCTTCTAAGAATTCGACTGTTGCTAACAATGCTTCGGCAATATTGTAATACTCCATTTTAGGACCATAATTTAAAAATATGCTATTGGCAATTTTCATTAAGTCCTCGAAGAAGTCTTCAACTGAGCTATACTTGTTATCGATCACCTTCAGTTCAATCTTCGTAAAGGATGTACACCCTTTATTTGCTTTTTTGAAAGCCCTGGAGTTCAACAGTGGTTGAAGCAATTTCCAATCTTTGACTTCAGCCTTGACATAATTCAACTTCTCTTTCAAATTCTTTTGTAAGGCAGTTTGTGTCTTTGTTGCTCTTGTTTTAGCCATGTTGATTACCAATTACCGTTATGAAAAGGAGACTAATTGATATGCATGAGGAGAAAAATAAGCGAAAAAAAATGTCAAATAATATGTCATGAAGTAAGCGCATTTTGTGTTGAAATAAACTAGATTCTGACGAGTAACATTTAACAGAATATTGAAAAGATCAAAAGTTTAGTCTTGTTCAACATAGTTTTTGAAAAACTTGGGAAGTTGAAGGTTAACCAAGTCATCAATGCACAGATTGCGTGAAAACAATAAATGGAATTTTGAACCAAGGCTCAAACCACATCCTACAGATCCATATATAGTCATATGTTTTAGAGAATTTGCCGTATATAGATAGACCTTTTAAAAATTTAGAAAAAAATAAGATTTTTTACTATGAAAAATGATAACTATGGGGAAATATAGTGGGTGAGTGTGCACAAAGAGAATTAATGAAAGGAAATTTTACTGAATTTTGAAACAATCAACAGAAGTTAAACATCAATCGATTATGAATCGCAATCATCAAAGTTCGAGTCATCATTGGATGATATTAGCATAGCAATAGAATCTAAGCAGAATGAGCTTAAAAATTTTCAAGTGAGATTGTTAATGCAGTGACAAGGTAACGAAGATCTGATGTCAAAGATTTCCCAATTGGAAGCATCTATCGATGACATCGGTCAAAGAGGTTACTACCCTGTAGCCAGCGGGTTTTATTTATCTCCCCGGAATGAGCCGTTAGAGTTTCCGCCATTGCTACACAATACCCCTCATCACACACATTTAAGACTCAACAGGGATCAACTGCTCAGATATCATATCGACCATGAACTAGAAATCAAACTAGAAATCAATAGTGGTGGAAACAACGTTGTTAAACATTTTGAAAATTTGAAAATGATTCCAGATGTATTGAACGAGTACCTTTATCAATACGCCAAGCCTCATATCTTTCACGATTCTCAAACTAGTGGTAGAACTGTTTATTCTAAAGATGATATCGACAAGTTGAGAGCCTTTGTCAATGGACCTCAGGATTTGAATTTGTTTGGTCTTCACAATGAATGATTGCAATTGGGAATAATCTCCATATTGATTTCATTACACATTGTTTCGCTTATTTGTATGAGTGGATGGATTTCATGCAATGAGAGGAAATCTAATCATCTGCCTATACTTCGTATATGTGTATCTGGCAATATATACATTTTTTGAAGATTAGACGTAGGGGAGGGGTTAATTGATGATGAAGCACAATACATAGTAGGTATAAAGTATACACACGAACAGGCGAAGAGGGAGGTGGGTGGCACATTCGGGATTTTCGTGTTGTATTCAGAAGCTTTTACTGGCACGCAAGCTGCATGTGAAATTAACAATTTACATCGATGCCGATTATTCGAATTTAGTTGTAGGTGTTGCCATTCTGTTTTGCTTGGCACCACTTTCTATATGATAGTGATAAGGCCCAAAACAGGTGGTGCAATCCCTTCCCTATTGAATACAATTTCATCATCTCTTTTTAAGGTGTCTGGGGCTTCCTAGCCTCTTTGTTACGGTTTGCTCACACCTCCAATAGTGGCACCAACTGTTGGTCATGTATCGTGTGCCGGTGAACACCGGCCTAATTGTTATAGTTAGATATCACATCAGTGATTCATACTCAGACGACGCAGGTTCAGCTATTGCGGTGCTCGCTAACCCTTCCATCTTGATCGATGCTGGTTTCCCCCCTCCAGTGTTACCATGCTTGTGACCTTGCCCACAATAGGAGCCCTTCTCACCGCGAGTTTCATCAGTTGTGGTCTAGGTTAAGTGTGCTGAGAATTGGCATTCAAATGGGAGCTATATGACAACAAAAGCAGTGTGTCAGACTTGAAGGTTACTTAGAGAAAAGTGAGATGAAGTGAGATGGATGTGATGTTGTCCTTCACAAACATGTGTGGTGTAAAGTGGTGTTGTCCTTCACAAACAGGGGCTGGTGTAAAGTGGTGTACAATCAGTGTGTGGGATGTGAGGGTGTTAGACACGAAGAATGTGCCGCGGAAGTTGAATAGTGAAGAGAACACGTGATTACATTTGGCTCAAAAGACGACATAGTGTGGCTGGACATGTGATGAGAATTGGCGCAAAAGTGGAAGATGTTATGGTATCCATGTCTTTTATTAATCCAAAGAATGAAGACATTGGAATTTTTGAGCTGAGAAGCTGAGTGCTGGGAGCTGAACAAGTTGATTTCGAGGATGTTGCGGGCTTTGAAAAGTGGGCAGCATGAGCCGGATCGGCTGATTTCGATGGTTGTATGAATGATGCTGATTGGTTGTCGGTCATTGAAGTAGTCACATATTGAAATAATCACACGTTGAGGTAATCACATATTGAAGTAATCACATATTGAAATAATCTCGCATTGAACTAATCACATATTGAACTAATCACATGATGAACTAATCACATATTGAACTAATCACATGATGAAATAATCACATTTTGAAATAATCACACGTTGAAGTAATCACATATTTGAATAATCACACATTGAATTAAACTCGCATTGAAGTAATCACACATTAAAACGATCATATATTTTCTTTTTATGTAGAACTCTGAGAACTCTCGAAGTATAGCTGAGCTAAGATGGAAATATAATTAAAAAAAAAACTGGGAATCCTTCCTTTTATATTGTTTTCAAAAGTAAACTTTTGTCAAGTTTTGGTTTTGTGGTTCAACTTGAAAATTGCACATGCAAAAGAAGCTCATGTGGGGCATTCTGATTAAGTTTTAGTGGTTGCCACAAAGCTGAACCTTCATGTATTTTGACTAAATAGATTTCTCCTTGTAAATAATCGTCATTTTGAATAACCCAGTGGTCCCAAAGTGACAATTACCTTTCTACAGATACCAATAACAGGTACTATTAAACAAGTATCTTTGAAATTTTGTGATGCTTTGAGATTATTTGTGATTAAATATGTCCATTGGCGGTTATATTTTTTTTGTTTTTGCTTTTGTGGCATTTGAGTTTTTTTGGCAATAGCGGAAAAAAAGCGGAGCCATCCCATCGGCGCTAACAAAAGAAATTTTTTACCCAAATACATACTCTACACAGATAGGCTGATTGACTACGAGCGGGTCTTAAGTTTGATTAGTTGCCACAAAGTTGAAACTTCATGTATTCTGATTAAATAGATTTCTCCTCATAAATAATTGTCAATTTGAATAGCCCAGTAGTCTTAAAGTGACAATTACCTTTCGATAGAGACCAATAACAGGTGGTCACAAACAAATATCTATAATACATTGCGATACTTTGTGACCAAATACGTGAATTGGCGGTTATTTTGTTTTTGCTTTTGTGGCCTTTGTATTATGGCAATAACGGAGCATGTAAAAAAGTGGAGCATCGGCGCCAAAACTTGGAATGAAATTTACATTCAAATATGTATTTATTCTACACAAATAGGCTAATTGAACTATAATGGATCCCATGAATGGGCTCTAGCTTAAATATTGTACTGCATGAATATCTCGGATGCCATACACTTTTAGGGAAATCTTAGCACCTCTTTTCACTACTATGAAATAAAACTGGTTCCCAACAGTGCAGCCTACTTATCTGATAAGTTCGTATAGAGAAGGTTGAAAACTTGCAGATCCTACATAGAATTGTTGGAAGAAGAAAAAGAATAGAATTTGTGTTTTTGAAGAGCACTGAGAAAATCACAAAAAAACCCAGGTTTCTAAAGGGATTTGCTTTAAAAAAAGACATAAAATTTGTTTGGGAAACAATTTTAAAGTAAGCTCTTAATTATGGGAAAAACCATTGAGATGTACTTGAAAATGGAGAAAAAATTAAAGAAATCAGAAAAAGAGAGTATCTGTGTTTATTAGAAAAACAGATGATATCATGTCATATTATCGTCATATTATCCTTATCGTCTTACAACGAGTGAGTCAAGTTGAGTTCAGTCCTAATAATCAAATATATGATGGCTCAATACGGAGATGACTTCCACCAAATATTTTTCGAAATGATGGTCCTCGAGATACCAAGACTTGGAGGTATCGACCTTAAAAGCATTTGTAAGTTTTTACTCAAATGAGTACAAAACAAAGTGAGATTTTCAACAAAATTTGCTTTATAAAGACCTTTAAGAAAAACAAGTTTTTTTACTATGTGAACTGAGCTAGTATAGCGCTATGGAGGGAAAGCGAAAAAACAAAAAGAGAACGATAGATTAGGTAATTCTTCATTTTTGTGGTCTTTCTTTTACTTCTTGTTTGGTTTTGTGGTTTTGTGGTTCTCAGCTTACATCACAAGGAGATGCGTGAAAGGAAAAAAAAATGTGGAGTTTTTCAGCGCTTACCAAACCACAAAGAATGTTGATGCTGATCTGTTTTCAAACTACAATTCGCATCACATGTTGGTGGTCTTCTTCTACTGATAAACATTAAGGTGTTTGAGGTCACTTTATAATGCAGAATAATTATACAAAGTGGGTGATTTAAAAGCTTCAACGTCATTGGCAACTTCTACTACGTATGGAGAAAATCTTTTCTTAAATACTTTTTGCTTAAACATGGGAAACAATTTTTGACTTGTTCTCGTCCTTGACAAAAATGTTTTCAAGTTGAGAACTAATTTTATTCATGAAGGTATATTTGAACTAATAATTCAAATTTTTTATTTTGACAGAATCGTCTACGTATCTGTCCTCAAATGTAACTGGGGATATGAAGCGTCGTGTGCAAATCATCCAAAATTTATAGTTTTCATCGCAAACTGAAAGAATGAAACAAAAAAAAAAAGAAGGAAACAACACACACTTAAAATCACATAGTGGATCAATACTCATTCTTCACCACAACCATCCTCAATTGTTAAGAAAGCACAGGCAATAAGAATAACAAAATAAGCAACAATGTCTTTCCGTGGTAGTGACAAGTCTGATTACTTGGGTTTGAATAGAAACAGCAATGTACCAAGACAACAGTCGACCAATCATGTAAATCTTGGTCCTGTCAAGACTAGTGCTAGACCATTGATGGATCAATTTGAAAATTTCACCGAGATGATTGAGAATATAGTTGATACTTACTTTGGTAGTGTCAAACCTTATGTTCCTGCTATTGGTAGGTTTCTCATTGTTGCCACTTTTTATGAGGATTCAATTAGAATTTTTTCACAGTGGAAGGATCAAGTTTTCTATTTGTGGAATTACAGGCATTATTGGTATTGGTTTGTAGTTTTATTTTTGTTGGTCAACGTTACAGTAATGGTGACTGCATCAACACTGTTAATTCTTAGAAAGAGAACCGAGGTTGCCACTGTAGCATTGGGTGGTGTTGTTTTATTTCAAGGTATGATTTATGGTTTATGGCTTGATTCGTCATTCTTGTTGAGAAATTTGAGTGTTATTGGGGGTTTAGTATTAGCATTTGGTGATTCCATTGTACGTGACAGAAGAGCTATTCCAGGTTTACCAAGCATTGAAAATAAGGATAGGAAACAATACATCATGTTACTGGGGAGAATAATGATTGTCTTTTTATTTTCCGGTTTTGCGTTCAACTCCAGTTGGTCATTGATGAGATTCATTGTTGTTTTGATCGGATTTGCCTCAGCTGGTTCCATTGTTGTAGGTTACAAAACCAAATTTGCTGCTATTGTCTTGGTTGTAATATTGGCATTGTACAACATCTCAGTCAATCATTACTGGTCATATGGATCAAGGGATAGCAGGCGTGATTTCTTGAAATATGAATTTTTTCAAACATTGAGCATTGTTGGTGGATTGTTACTCGTTGTCAACTCCGGTGCTGGTGACTTATCTTTGGATGGAAAGAAAAAAATTTACTAAAATGGGTGGAAATAATAGCGTCTATTTGAGTTATGCATGAAAATGAAGAGACCGAGATGCCAACAGATCGAGCCACATGATCTAACGCTTTTGAATGTATATACGTATATTTGTTTATGGTCTGTACTGTATATATGTTTCAATTAAATAATAATGATGGATGAGATGTTAGAGAGACATGGAAACTTATCGAACGTTCTTCTCTCTTCAAGTTCAAAATTACTGTATCGGGAAGTCTGCCAATATGTCAAAGCTACGCAAAAGAAGAAAAAGAAGCAAAATCTGAAAACAAAGGTGAAGGTGAAGGTAGACATCGAGAGAGAAAGCCGACGTATCAATTATTATCGTTCAATCAATTATAGTCAAAACTTTATATCTGCATATATATATACACAAAACACATCACAAAATGTCTCAATCACCTACTTCACCACAGTCATCGAAATCAAAGCCTAAAGGAATATTGAGAAATGCACCACTGACGAGTCCAGATCCAAAATCATTCACAATTGCAGATAAATTAGATCGTAAAAAGGTATTGGAGAACACGAGGTTGAATGCTCAACTCACTCATTTGAATGATGGTCTTTCAGATGGAGAGAAATTGAGACAAGAAATTGCCGAACGTAAAGAACGAGAACTGCTTGAACTGCAATCGGGGGAACACCATTTGAAATGGGATGAATTGAATTTATATCTCACAGAGCAAGATAAATCCGCCTTGATGAAGATTGATGAACCAAAGACACCGTACCAAGGTGGAGTAGATCCTAATAATGATTATTACAGAACCGATAATGAGGAAGATGACGACGATAACATTGATGATTTCGCATTAGGCGAACCATTGGAGCAACTGCAGCAGTTGCAACAACAACAACAACAACAACATCAACAACAATCGGAGTCGTTGAACGGTGGAGAGATTATTGTTGATGAATACGCTGAGAAGGAAAAGGAAGCGCTAGAAGAAGAGGATGAAGAGGAGGAAGAGGAGGAACACCAGTTGAGCGCTGAGGAGAGACGTAAAAAATTTGAAGAGATGAGAAAGAACCATTATCATTTGAAAGGTGAAGTGTTGAAACATCCTATACCTATTGAGGATGATGACGGTGAAGAGGAAGATGAACCGGAGTCATAGTGGATGTTGGCCTTGTTAATCTCATTTTCTTGTTGAAATGCGTTTTTTTTTTTCAGCTGCTGTTTTAGCAAGAGACGTTTCTTTCTAAACACGATTATCATTATTTAAATTTGCATAAACATAATCAATTTTGACTTTTCAAAATAACTGATATCTCAGGAAATTTGAGATGAAGTTGCCGCAAAGCTATCGTGTTCATATCGAGCAGATGAGAACTTTGAGAATCATGGTTTCGCTTCCATCACGGCTCGGTCGTATCGTGTGTTTTTTCAGTTCTATAAATGTGTAAAATCCTCATTTTATATATCACCGTTAATGTCATTGTATCAAGTTACCTTCTACTCTCCCAACTTTCAATCACCAACTTTCTTGATTGAAAGTTAAAGCTCTATTGACACTTTTCAATTTTAAAGCAACTAAATCGTTTGTCTTACTCATTCAAAAGTGAGGCGTACATGAAGCTAATGCATGACGTGAGGATAGTTTATACGAACAAGAATACAAATTGAAATGCACCCAATTCAATCAAATTGGGATGCCCAGTTCAACTGGAATCTTCATTGACTTATTCATACTTTTTATTCATAATTCTTTAACAACAACTCTGATTCACACATACCGATAATGACTCAACTAAATATACAGGGATAAATCAATATCTCTTTTCAGCCAATTATATTCCACACATGGCAAAACTCATTCTTGCCAAACGACTAACATCTTCATTGAGTGCTTCAATGACTCTTATTAAAACAAACACTTCAATTCTTCATCGCTAACATGCAACTTTGATGGATCATACACTATTTCAACAACGTCTTCTTCTTTTTCATCATCTCTATTCCTCTCCATGTTATCCTTTGCAATTTTTATTGCATCAATTTCCACCTCATCGCCATCATTACCATTCCGTACCAACTCTTCTAATAAGTTTCTTGTTCCCTTTGGTGTCTGTGATATCGAACCTTTCCGACTTTTGATACTGCTATTTTTGTTCACCCCATGTGATGGTGTCATTGTCATAGACATTTTCTTGTTCAAAGATGATGTGGTTCCTTGCATAAACCGTTTCTTGGAGCTACCGGGACCGCCGCTCAACGGCGAGTTACTATTGATATTATTATTGTTGAGTTCCATCTTCTTCATGTTCTGAACAACAGTGGCGGGTGTCTTTACCGCCGTAGTCATCATTGTTGTTGTCATACCTCTATTTGACGTTTGTGTTTTCTTATCTCCAGCGACTCTAGAAACATCTTTATCATTATTGTAGATCTCATTATCGCTACTATCACTATGGGATTGTTCAAACTCCAAATCCCATTTCAAAAAACTATCATCATTATCACCACCTTCAAAACTAACATGGAGCAGTTTTTCGAGTTCCCTTTCGGCGTCATCGTCGTAATCAGGAACATGGAACGGCCTTGAGTAAATCTTGGCCAAGTTTATCTCTTTGAATGAAATACCATCTTCAGGCGCATCAGGCAACGGACTTTGCTTCTCCGGCACAATCTCGATATCGATATCATCTCCTTGTTCAATTCTAAGAAACTCTTCCAACTTCTGGTCCGATTCGTGGAAGTAATCATCCCTCTGTGACTCTTTTAATTTGTCGAGGAATGAGAATTGAGTCTTCTGTTGAGGGTGAAGCTGATGATGATGATCATGATGGTCGGTCAATACGGTTGTTTGCTCATCATCCAATACGCCAATTTTTGATTTCAATGGAGTTCGCCGACTCGATAAGCGCGACGATGGTTGTTGTTGTCTCGATTTCGAAACTTGCTGTTGCTGTCTTAGACCCACTTGAGAATTCTTCAGTGGAGCAACAACATTTTTCGCAAGCAGTATTCTTCTGTTGGTGTTGTCCAGTCTCCCGCCTAATGGGATGCGTGATGATTCTTTCAAAGGTGGAGTCTTGAACGTTTTCCTAGCAGTTGTTCCTGATTTGCGAGGAGGTGTTCTTAATTCATTTTTGGAGATTTCGAAGAGATCATTCTCCTTATCTGAGTGACGATGATGAATGAATGATGACATCTCCTGTTGGAATTGGGAGGGTAAAGACTTTGTTTATGAATTGTTTGTGTGAATGGTTTTTTTGTTTTTTGTTTTGTTTTTGTGTATTGAAAGGAAAAAAGTCTTCGCATCATCTTTTAGCGTGGAGAAGATCATCTACAACGATGCCACCACCACTGGTATTGAACTTGAGGAAAGTGCCCAGTTACCAAACATTATATCGCCAGCTTTCCAGGACCATCAACAAGCTCCCGCTTGATTCAAGAACAGTCACACTTCTCCAACAGTATAAGCGGTTTAAATACGAAACGACAAAGATTAAGGACAATGACAGATACTACCTCAAATTGAACTACTACTACATGCACATGATGCAGAAAGTCATTGATATCCAGCATGATGGCCATATTCAGGAATTACTTCACATTGCTTATTTCAAGAGCGTGCCGTTGAAACAAAGACTGCCCCGTTGGTATTTGGATTTTGTTAATTTAAACAAGCATGATATCAAATTCATTGTCGAAAGAGAATTATGGCCCGTTCAACATTTGATGGAAGGGTTGGCGCTGAAGGATAAAAGGTTTCGTGACTTACAAGGAAAGTATTCGCTGTATTTGCAAAAACAGAAACAAATGAAAAATGGTGATAAGACAGTACTTGATTTTTTCCCTCATTGCAAACCCGAACCTGATCCTGAGATAAATGACTTGATCAATGCATCATTGGCACTATCAACTGCTGCTTCATCAACAATGCTGAAACCTTTGAGTAAAGGACAATCATCAAGTCACATGGAACAAGAGACCGCACTCGAGCAACAAATCAAGCATCTTGTTACCAAGCTCAAGGTATTCCTCATCCAAATCAGACGTTCTCACGACTATGGTAATTTGAAAATTCAAGATATTCAAGTATTGCAACCACCTACACCATTTGGATTACCCATCCCCAAGAGACGTGCGCTGAACTTGGTGGTGAATAAAATACGATATTTTAAGTCATTGATGTATTCGAGGTTTGAGCCCCTAGGTAGTGCAGACATGCGATATTTGGAGAGTGTGGTAGATGGTGACTTGGATGTTGAGAAATTAAGTGCTGTTAGTTGTGGGAAGTATGGGAAATTAATAGATAAAAAAAGTTGGTATAAGGTGAAGAAGAGAATTAAGAATTTCTTGAGGGTCAACTACTGTTTCAAAGATGGTGATGATGAAAAATTGGTGTTTAGCAAATACAGGGTTTTGAAGACGAGTTATTATGAGACGGAGGAAGAGGAGACTTACACGCCTGTGGAAGCGAGTCGGGTTGATAAAAAAAATGCTCTATAGTGTATTGATGATGAAGATAATAAATTGGGAAAAATATACATAGGATGAATCAAATCAACGATGGATAAGAAGAACATGTGAAATGTTCAAAAAATACTGGAAATAGACCATGAGAAGAGCATAAAGAAGCGTAGATCAGTGAATAATGATGAGGCTCGAAGGGGAGAGAATGGGGTGGGTATCAAAAAACAACAAATCGAAAAAGAAAAAAAAAAGCGAGCACAAAGATAAAGAAGTAGAGATGAAGTTTAATGATAATCATAACAAACTAACGATCAAGGTCAAGATACCAACTAGACCTGCATTTTTGTAATTGCCAATCATCATCATCCCATTAGCACCATCTTTGGAACTTGATGAAGAGTGGGTGCTTGAACTTTGAGATGACGACAGTGATGAGCTGCTATCACTGGTGGAAGTAGAGGAAGAGTGAGAAGTTGTTGATGTTGATCTCACTACTGAGGAAGTTCCGCTCAAGGAGTTGACTTCATTTTCTTTGCTGAACTCAACTATTGGGTCATTAATCTCGGTATCATTGGAAGCTGTGACTGTGAAATTTGTAGCACGGGACTCAACATCGATATATTTACCAATGTTTGAGTTGTTGACACCGTACATGATCATTTGCATCACATTTTCTGGAGTCGAAGGGATGGTGAAATTGGCACCGAATTGAGAGTATAATTTTTCAATTTTTTTAGTATCACATTTACTAATGGTTTGATTAACAACATCAGATTCCTTAAGAGTTGGGATGGATACCTTGTTGAATTGAGATTGCAAATTGTCAAAATCCTGTAAAAATGTGATAGAGTTGTCACTTTCGTCAATCTCAACCAAACCATAATTGGAAGTCTCCTGTGAGTATTCATAGACAAGACCACCACTTAAAGAATCAATTAAACCATCGTAGATGCCTTCACTAACCTCTGTAAATGTTCTTGGAGAATCTTTGTTACATCCATATTCACTAAAGAAAACAGGGATAGTTGATTTAGCAAAAGTGGAATTAACATCACCGTAACCGGAAGTTTGCCAATCGCTACTACCCGAGCACCATTGATAAGAGTTCAACCCAAAGAAATCGGATTTTGACAAATCTTCTTCACCATCAATGTTACATTGGAGGTATTCCCAAGTGGCCAGTCTCAATTCGGTGACATCTGCAGCAGAATAACCAACGGGAATGGTTCTATTGGATTGGTTCTCAATGTATAGTTTGACATCTCTTTGGAAGGCTCTGATGTATCGAGGATCTTCATTTGCAGAGGTTCCATCGTTGATGACTTCATTACCAACAAAGACACCTAATAAGTTTGAATAATTTTTGAAAGCATCAATAACTTTGAAAAATCTGTTCAAAGTGTTATAATTGTAAGAGTCTTCAACGTTATCTCTATAGATGGAATAAGTCGAAGAACCAAGATCTAGCACCACGTAGATTCCGGCATCGTTCAAGATTGACATACATGCGTCATGATTGACATCCGGGTTAACTGTATAGACTCTAATGGTGTTGAGACCCATCTGTTGAAAAGCATAAGCATCTCTATAACAAGCTTCTTCATCACTCAATACATCTGAGTCGCCGTCTTCCTCGTAACCGGAGGAACCACCAGGCTGGTAGTCAACACCCTTGATGAAAAAGACCTCACCTTCCAGTTTAGGATCTGTAGAAGGTTTGATAAACCTGTTTGAATAGACTTCAATAGGGAGCAAAGAGTGAGTTGTAGAGATGAGAAGTGTAGTGGTGATGGCTAGTGTCTTAAACAACATTGTTGAATTGTTTATCTATCCATTAAAAAATTCTTATTGTTGATATGATTTGTTTTATAGAAGAATACAAGGTTAATCCTTACTTAATCTTTATTGTATATATTTTAAGTAATAATAACACAAACGGCTGCTTCTTCTTTCTTTGTGTTTCTCTCTCTGCGTTCTGAAAAACAACAAACAAACAAACACAAAAAAACGCGAAAATTAAAGAAAAATGGCGTTTTGGGTCTTCTTCTTCCACTTTGGGTATCATTTAGTAAATATGGACACTACTGTTATAGATACGGCGCTTATCGGTGGAGGAGATTATCACATTTTGGCCGGGGAACTTATCTATATACACGAATATATACATAAACTTGGCTATATATATATATATATATATTATTGAACAAAACCATTAACACTTGATCTCTTCAATAACACCTTACACTACACATCACTGAAATGGGACGCTTCAACGAACATCCAATTATACGGGTTGCCCTTATGGCCTTCACTGCAGCTATGATCATCCACAGTTTATACCAATTTTTCATCGCTGTTCAAGATCATGCTCCTTCCAACACAATCTATATGCGTGCTGGAACTGTATCCATTTCTATATCGGCCTTTGTTGCTGTCTTGAAATACAAATTGAAAACAGATTTATTGTTTGCTGTCACTGTTGCATTATCAAGTGGTGCTATCTATTTTACCAGTGCAGGAGGTGATCGTCAACAACTACTGGCTTGATCGAGTGGTGAATTCGATCAGTATTTTTTGGTTTGGCTTACGCTGAGATAAGATTGAATTGATTGAAATCGGTATTTTGCCTAATGGAACGAGATGCAGTACTGGCTCCACGTATTATTTCAATTTGGTCAGATTCAGTTTCTTCAACTAGCATACACCGCTGGTTTTTTAGTTGCTGGGGTTTCATCACGAGGTAGCATCAGAAGAGAAGCGATCAATGCATGTATCGCAGAGCATTTCCTCACACTAAGTAAATCTATTACTTTTGCCACCAGCTGATGTAATCAACTTGTTGGGTGTGTTTTGTGTGAAGATCGACCCAACAAGTGGCTCTGATATTTTCCGAGCTACCAAATACAAAATTGAATCTCCTACTACTCATTCTGCAGTGATAATAGGGATTAAAATGCACAACATGACGGGACCACTACGGTATGATTCTCACAATTTATGCATCAATAGGATTTTCAAGCCGTTACCGTATAATATTATCTAGCAGTGAAAATAGATGGGCATTTGTGATGTAAGGTAATGAGTGACTGATGCTGCCTTTGCTTTTGTTATTTGATGAATTTTTGGTATTTCATAGTTCTTGCACGGACGCACTTCTCAGTGTATTTGTTACATGTTCTTTCTTTCTGTGTAACTGTTCCCGGCTTTGTGTAACATAAACAAAATACTCCCAATATTGCACAGACTTATTCATGTTCACTAATTTATACAGGTAATTGGCATTTTATGGCGTTCGAACCCAAAGCAGTCAATTCTGCTTTTGTATCCAATAATTCTGATGGACTACTCAATCAGTCATCTCAAGATTGAAAGTCTCTATGAATTTGATTCGATTAATCTCTTTGCATCGATGATAGTCTTTTATTTGAAGTCCAATAGCTTCAAAATAGCAATAATGTCCCGAGAGATTTCAATAATGACTAATACAAAGGATATAAAGAAATGAGATCAAGCCCATTGGGCGGTTCATTTGCTTTGCTTTTGGGTCTCTTTGTGCTCGGCATAATGTAATTCGATGGGCTATGTGATGTAGTTGTAAACGCTAAAAATCTAATGACGAATAAATGGAGTCCATATTGCATTAATAATGTATGAGTGGTCCTGTGATGTAACTGAAGATCATTGGAAGTCAATAAAGGATGATTAAATCATCATAATCGGGTGGGAATAGTCGAACTCTGAGAACTCTTTAAAGAACTAAAAAAAAAGTGATGGGAATATAATTACAAAAAAAATTGGGAATCCCTCCTTTTATATTGTTTTCAAAAGTAAACTTTTCTTATGTTTTGGTTTTGTGGTTCAATTTTAAAATGGATCATGCAAAAAAAGCACATGCGGGAAACTTTGATTAAGGTTTTGACTAATTGCCACAAAGTTGGACCTTCATGTTTTGATTAAGTAGATTCCTCCTTATAAATAATTGTAATTTTGAATAGCCCAGTAGTCCCAAAGCGACAATTACCTTTCTACAGATACCAATAATAGGTGGTATTAAACAAGTATGTTTGATGCTTTGTAATGCTTGGTAAGAAGAAATGTCCATTGGCGGTTATTTTGTTTTTTTGCTTTTGTGGCATTTGAGTTTTGGCAACAACGAAGCATGCAAAAAAGCGGTGCATCCCATCGGCGATAAAAAAAGAAATTTGTATTTAAATACATAGTCTACACAGATAGGCTGATCGATTCCGAGTGGGTCTTAAGTTTGACTAGTTGCCACGAAGTTGAAACTTCATGTATTCTGACTAAATAGATTCCTCCTTATGAAAAAATTGTCATTTTGAATAGCCCAGTAATCCCAAAGTGACGATTAGCTTTCGATAGAGACCAATATCATGTTGCCACAAACGAAAATTTTTGATACATTGCGATGCTTTGTGATTGGCGGTTATTTTGTTTTTTTTTTGCTTTTGTGGCATGTCAATAACGCAGCATGCAAAAAAGTGGAGCATCGGCGCCAAAATTTGAAAGAAAATTTACATTCAAATATGTATTCTACACAAAAAACCTAAACCTAACTGAACTAGAATGGATCCCATGAATGGGTTCTAGCTTAAATATTGTGCTGCATGAGTCTCTCGGATCCCATACACTTTTATGAAAGTAGTAGCACCTCTTTTCACTATTATGAGATAAACTTGGTTCCCAACAGTGTAGCCTAGTTATCTGACAAGTTCGTATAGAGAGTGTTGAAAACTTGTAGATCCTATATAGAATTGTTGGGAGAATAAGAAGAATAGAATTTGTGTTATTGAAGACCACTGAGAAAATCACAAATGAACCCAGGTTTCCAAAGGGATTTGCTTTAAAAAAAAACATAAAATTTGTTTGGGAAACAATTGTAAAGTAAGCTCTTAATTATGAGAAAAACCATTGAGATGTACTTGAAAATAGAGAAAAAAGTAAAGAAATCAGAAAGAGAGAGGATCTTAGTTTATTAGCAAAACAGATGATATCATGTCATATTATCCTTATCTTCTCACAACGAGTGAGTCTTGCTGAGTTCAGCCCCAATAATCAAAACTTTGATGGCTCAATACGGAGATGACTTCCACCAATTAATTCTCGAAATGGTCCCCGAGGTACCAAGACTTGGAGGTATCGGTCTTAAAAGCATTCGTAAGTTTTTATTCAAATGAGTACAAAACAAAGTCACATTTTCAAGGAAATTTGCTTTATAAAGACCTCTAAAAATTTGGGAAAAACAAGATTTTTTACTATGAGAGCTAAAATTTTTAACTATGGGGAAATAGAGTAATATCGATATGATCAGGTTTTCATCTTTGTGGCTCTTTCTTCGTGTTTTTTTTTTTTGGTTTTGTATTTTGTGGTTGGTTTTGTTGTTCTTCAAAATTACAGTTTTTTCTAGTTTTGATTTTGTGGTTCGATTTAAAAATGTTTCATGAAAAAAAAGTACATACGGGAAACTTTGATTAAGTTTTTGACTAAATGCCACAAAGTTGAAACTTCATGTATTCTGACTACACAGATTTCTCCTTGTAAATAATCGTCATATTGAATAAACCAGTAGTCCCAAAGTTACAATTAGCTTTCGATAGATACCAATAACAGGTGGTAATAAACAAAAATCTTTGATACATTGCGATACTTTGTGATTAAATATGTCAATTGGCGATTATTTTGTTTTTTTGCTTTTGTGGCCCTTGTGTTATGGCAATAGCGAAGCATGTGAAAAGCGGAGTATCCCATCGGCGCTAACAAAAGAACTTCGTGTTCAAATACGTAGTCTACATAAATAGGGTGGTTGAACGAGAGTAGATCCCATGAATGGGTTTTAGCTTAAATATTGTGCTTAAACTTTCAATCTGAACGTAGGAATACAGCATTGGGTATCATACTATGACATCAATGATTTACACAATTAAATACTAATAATTGTGCCTAGACTATCTACACAGATCTACCCTTGAAATTATACCAAAGAAATTGCCTCATATGTGCGGAATGAGTCTCTCAGATCCCATAAACCTTTAAGAAAGTCATAGTACCTCTTTTGAAATTTTACGAAATAAACCTGGATTCCAACAATGCTGCCTAGTTATCTGACAAGTTCGTATAGAGAGCAAGAGTTGTTATAGGTGTGCTATACCTTATCAGTTTTCCTTATTG
>JAKTUO010000048.1:0-80653 GCA_030556755.1 Nakazawaea anatomiae | reverse complement strand
CTTTGCGCCTAAAACCTGGAAGCGTATCTCCGAGCTGAGCCTTTTCAGTATACTCCAGGGAGTAATTTTAGGGGTGTACCAATTAGGGCTTCTGGCCGGTCCACCCCAGGTCTACTTGCCGAGTAGCCTGAAGCATACTACATCGAAGTTGAGACTCCTTCAGTATACTCCAGGGATTTGCTTTCGGAGTCGCCATTTTGGCGTACCCCTGGCGAGTATACTTCGGGTATACCAGCCGAATACCCTGAAGCATACTACATCGAAGTTGAGACTCCTTCAGTATACTCCAGGGATTTGCTTTCGGAGTCGCCATTTTGGCGTACCCCTGGCGAGTATACTTCGGGTATACCTCTCGAATACCCTGAAGCATACTACATCGAAGTTGAGACTCCTTCAGTATACTCCAGGGATTTGCTTTCGGAGTCGCCATTTTTTGGCGTACCTCTGGAGAGTATACTTCGGGTATACCTCTCGAATACCCTGAAGCATACTACATCGGAGTTGAGATTCCTTCGGTATACTCCAGCTTTCGGATTCGCCATTTCTGGTGAGTATGCTTCGGATATATCTGTCAAATTCTTGGAAGCATACTATTTTGGGATCGATTCTTTTTAAGCATAATCTAGGGAGTAATTCGTGGGGTTCCCCAACTAGAGTGCCTTTAACGGGATTGCTTTGGTTTCTCTCGTTAAAACATGATGGGTGTTGAAGGCAATCGTCCTCCAGTATATACCAGGCTGCTCCCCACTTCAAATTTCTTGATAAGTTGCTTCTTTGAAACTTCCAGCTCTATGTGATGTTTCTTCTTGGTTTTCTCGTAGCAATTCACTTCGAGAATAGGGGTTGCCGTCAATTTGGCTGTATTTTTTGGATGGCTTCTATCCTACCCATGAAAAATATGCCCAAATTTTATCGTCCATTTTCTGTTTCCCCAAAGCTTCATATAGGGTGGTATTTGTGAGTAATCCTAACAAGCTAACATATGCGAATCAAAAGCAGTTGTTGCCGATGCCTTCATAGTATAATCTCCGATCTGTAAATTGGTAAAGTTAGTAAGGGATAGTATTTTATGAGAATAATACTCACTCGAGTTCTCAGAGTTCTGTGTGGAAGCTATAATTCATTGGTGTTAGTAATGTAGTAGCTAGAATGTGTTGGTGTTAGTAGAGGTTAGTATAATTTTGACAAGATACTCACTTGAGTTCTCAGAGTTCCGTGTGAAAGCTAGAATTGATCAGTGTTAGTAATGTAAAAGCTAGAATGGATTGGTGTTAGTAATGTAGTATCTAGAATGAATCGGTGTTAGTAAGGGTTAGTATATTTCTGACGTGATACCCACATGAGTTCTCAGAGTTCTGTGTGAAAGCTAGAATTGATTGGTGTTAGTAATGTAGTAGCTAGAATGGATTGGAGTTAGTAGAGGTTAGTATAATTTTGACAAGATACTCACATGAGTTCTCAGAGTTCCGTGTGAAAGCTATAATTGATTGGTGTTAGCAATGTAGTAGCTAGAATGGATTGGAGTTAGTAAGGGTTAGTATAATTTTGACAAGATACTCACATGAGTTCTCAGAGTTCCGTGTGAAAGCTATAATTGACTGGTGTTAGTAATGTGAAAGCTAAAATGGATTAGTGTCAGTAAGGGTTAGTATATTTCAAATTTTGTTTCTCTTCGTAAGTCTCAGGGACTTCCTCCAATGATGATTTATATCGAATATCGCCATGGTGATTTTCTAACTGTGCCTTTGATATGTCTTATTCGAAATCGAAATGGTCCTCATAATAGGGATTACCGCCATTGTAAAGATGAGTTCATTCCAAATTTGGGGAGATGTCTATCATTTAGGTAATGATTTGATCTCATATGATCGCTTTCAAAACAACACTAACACCTAAGTAGCTCTTATAGTTGCGATAATTGCTGTGAAATTGTGGTTGGGCGGTAGGAGATTTTGTTTGAAATAGCGCTTGTTTGAGAAACAAGGGGTGAAGTGGTTAGAATTAGTTTCAAGAACAGAAATAGGTTGATAACTGTAATGAGGTAGTGCTTCCCTTAAGACGCGAGCTATTAACGAGCATGTAGCATGATATAAGCGTTGGCCAATTATGTTCTTGATGAATGATATATGAGTGATTAAGAGAAAGGAATTCAAATTGATCCTTTCAAATATATCTTAAATTTTTTTGCCTTTCGCTTTTGTGTCACAAAAACAAAATTACATCAAAACTAAAAGTGGGGAATATTCTTTATTTTTGAATATCCTAGCTAAGTATTTCTCAGACGAAAAATTGGATATACACAAGGTGTACCAATCAAATCACGAGCATTTCAGAAAGAGGAGATGAAGAATTTGGGAACCTGTGATTTACTGAAGGCTGAAGGCCTGGCTCCCAAGTAGTATACCCCTGACAAAACAGTAGATATACCCATGGTGTATTTATATACCAGTTTGGCATAAACTAGCTAAACCCCAATGTAGTATGCCTCTTCCGAACAAGAAAATGCAAGTAGGGCTAGAGGCATGGTACGCGGAAATAATATCAAAGACAGAGTAGAAGCGGTACTTTAGGGGTGATCAAATTAAACTCCAGGGTGCAGTATGTCTCTGTCTTGAGAGATGGGCACCAATAAGACCGAAGGCTGAAGGACAAAGAAGAAATTTCTTATCGATAGTTCATCCTTTAGTTACATACTCGATGATAGTGTTTACAAAGAGAAAAGTGGATAAACCAGAATTGGAATTGAAAATAGGAACTGTATTCATTGAGTTGAATGATGTTCACTTTCATCATCATCTGATCCCAATTGCACCACCTGTTCTGTTGAAATGGCAAACATGAAGATTCCGCAAAGAAGAACAATCCCACAAAGAACGTAAAGAAACGTCTTTGGTTCAGTTTGCACGGTGCACTGATAAATTGTGAGAAATATATAAGGTCCGATAAGGTCAGTAAAACTATCAAGAGTATAGAGTGCACCCATCATTTCTCCGGTCGATTGTGGAGGAGCATATTTGACAACAGCAGACCTCATCGCTGGTATAAACAAAGACCTGATACCTTCCACTGAGCCAGCCAGCATAAACGTATTTGAATTTTTTGCCAATATCATCATCAAAACCGTAATCAACTGGGAAAACACCAGAAGCTTAATTGTAGCCAAGTCTACCCCATCAACCAGATACAAATTGTTCTGGAAGTGTTTTTTGAAAAAACTCAAAATGAATGGAGAGACAAGCAATAAGATGATCAGAGAACTGCCGCTTGTGATTGAAATGAAATAGCCTATCTCTACTGATCCCCAGTCAAAGACGTAGGTACCATATAATATCAAGACTGGGACAACCAGTCTGCTAGCGAATGACCAGAGAAGGTCACAAGTGACTAACAAAAGTAAAGTGATTCTTCTCCTGTTACTTGTAGATCCATCTGCTTGTCTTGTAGGAAGCCAAAGCAACTTCAATGGATTGAAAAATGATTTGAAAGCTTCCAGAGTGTGATGAGTCCACCTGTCTGAACCACGCAATTGTATCAAAATGGCTTCTCTCTGTTCAGATTGAGACATTGAATAGTCTCTAGATCTTTTCCTTGACCGCTCTGATCTTGACTCTGGCATAACAAATACAACAAATAACAGAACAGCAAACATTATCCAGCATGATATTGTGAGTGTTTCATGTGGGGAACTAATGTTATATTTCATCAACTGAGAAGAAACAATAGGACCAATGGAAACTCCTATTGAAAGAGCAGCTGACAGCAACCCCAATGAGACGATTCTTTGATCTTCATCTACGACATCGATTATGTAAGAGTTGATCACCATGGGAAGAGCACTGAATCCCTCTATGAACGATGCTAATATGAAAATATTACGGTGAAACTTGGTTACTGATGTTCGCAATAAAGCCCAATTCAAAACTGTACAACCCAAATGGACAATCAAGTTAAACAGTAAAAAAGGTTTTCTTCCATAAATATCTGACATCTGTCCAAGCTTACTTGAAACAGCCATTGAGACAAATCCATTCAACACAGTTGTGATCTTTTGTAAGTCAGATAATGCAATTTGCGATAACAGCTTATCACAGCTTGACAATTCTGCATCTATCGGGAATACACCATCACTATTAGCAAGTTGTGAGCGACATATTAATTGTAACATCAATTCCACCATGGGCAGCATTGAAAATGCAGTTGCAAACGCAAATACAAAGAGGACACCAACAATCATCAGCAATGAAGGTCTCTTTGCCCAGTGCATGGATTTATGGGCGAGTCGTTCATTCCTTAACCAGATTACTTCTTCGTTATCATCTGGTTCATCTGTGTCAGTGATGATAGATTGGTAGAGGTCGACCAGCGCTTCTTCCAATAGAGCTTCCTCACCGATTGGGATTTGAATGGGTGACGAGACCCTGGAAGTAGAGACACTGACGTTGGTCTTTCTGTTCACTGACTCACTCATCATCAAACAAATGAGTTCTGAGGATAACTGTTGGTTGTAGGAAAGAGATAATCAATTCAACAAATTATGGTAGCTATTTAAATATGCGAACCATCCCAGTGAAACGAACGGCTTCAAAAATTGCGATGCGATAAGCCACACAAAGAAAAACTGTAAATTTTATCGTGCACAGATAGATAAAAAAGCTTCTTTGTTTTGTTTTGATGGATTGGGGCTTCTTGTATCTGTATGCTGTGATTATTCCAGTGATTTTAGATTAGTAAAGTAATTAATTAATAAATAAGTATATCCTCTCAATCTTTAGGAGTTTAAGGGATTCTCTGAGCTATACAGTAAAAAATATAAAATAGGTTTTTGACGCGGTGGTATTTAGTAACATAGAAGAGAAGTAGTGTTATATGACTGAAATGATAGATGATAGATTATAAAGTGGTGCATAACTTATCATTCAGATACAAGGTGTCACTACACTTTTGATGGTTTCATTATTTTATATATAGCCCGCTAATTGCAAGATTTTGAACCTCTTTCACTGGCCCTTCACATCTAGTTAAACATTTAAAAGCCTCATTCTGTTCAAATTGATGTGTGAACTTGACGCCGTTTTAATATTTGCCTTGGGGACTGAGGAGATGTCTTTAATATTAAAGATCTCCGAAGCCAACCAAGTTGGTCTAACGATAATAGAACACATATGGTGCCGAAGACTATTGCTGGAATTTGGTGTGCCAAATTTTTCATCCAATACTGAAACGATATCCATATCACTCAACAATGCCACTTGCCCTCTTTATTCAACCATCAATTTTGGAGAAATTCTTCATTGAAATCGGAAAGATATGAGTTTGATTTAACAGTTATAGCGAGCATTAATTTCTGCTTAGCAACTTGGTGTCTGTTTTTTCAAAGACAAGCTGCAACTGTTTGACAACACGATTGAGCAAGCAGAGCATTGCAGCCATTGTTTGATAAGTAAGATGAAGGTTGGTATCAATAGAATGCAGAAGTCCCTAACAAACATGAGAGTGGTAGCCTTTTGCATTCCAAATTGACAGTATCACCTTTGAAAAATGCCATATCTTGCGTAAACTGAAGAAGAGTTTCAAACGTAAAGTCGTTACACTACAAATAACCTATTACATTTATCCAGTATTACAACCCCCTAAATGGTATCTATTTCCACCACAACATGATTTATTGAACATGAACTTTCACTATTTCGAACAGCGCCCTGTCTTCCCCACATCTCGACCATTTCCTGTTGATTGCAATTCTAATTATTCTTGCCGTTCACAAAGGCTCAGTAACTGGAATTCAGATGTCATCCCTTTGTGATTTTGCAATTAATTGTGTCGCTAATGGAAGAGCAATCGTTGTTGTCACAGATTCTAGCTCTAGTCATTGAAAGAGCTGGGTAAAATGAATTTGTGAAGATAATTGATTGCCAAGTATCAATTTATTGTAATTATGGACTAAGAAGTTACGTATTTTGCTCTTCCCGACTCTAGAGTTTAGCGATGGGGCGGCGCAAATAGCCGAAATACGGGTTGTAAGCGCAGAGATCAAGAGCGCTTAAGGAGCAGGTAACATCAGTGCATGATAACACTGAGTATACTGATTGAACTTTTTAACACTTCTGAGCATTTCAATCATGTCTCTGACTTTGGATAAACAATATGCACTCATAAAATTAATCAATTTGACTAAGTTTTGTCAATCATTGCATTGTTCGGCCAGTGATTGGACTAGCGATTTATAAGAAAAAGAGAAGGTAGTGCACAGATATTTGAAAGTTACCCGGATTTAAAAAACGAGAGAAGTGTGGAGGACGCAAAAAGAGAAAAAAATAAAAGAATAAAATTTTTCATTTTCATTTCAACATTTTTCTATATTCTAAGACCAGTAGTTATCATCAATACCGCAGACCCAAATCTATACAAACATAATACAAAATGAAGTACATCAGAACAGATCAAATTTTAGATATCCCAGAAGGTGTCACGGTTGAAATAAAAGCCAGAAATGTTAAGGTGACTGGTCCAAGGGGAGAGTTGACCAAGAATTTGAAACATATTGATGTCACATTCACCAAGATATCATCAAAGGCCATCAAGATCACTGTGCACAACGGAAACAGAAAACATGTTGCTGCGTTAAGAACTGTGAAATCTTTGATCTCCAATATGATTACTGGTGTCACCAAGGGCTTCAAATACAAGATGAGATTGGTGTATGCGCATTTTCCAATCAATGTGAATTTCATCGAGCAAGAAGGTGAGAAATTTGTCGAGATTAGAAATTTCTTGGGAGACAAACAAGTGAGGTTGGTAAAGATTCATGAGGGTGTCGCTACAGAGACTTCTTCTACTCAGAAGGATGAGTTGATTTTCAGTGGGAACTCATTGGAGAATGTGTCTCAGACATGTGCCGATGTTCAACAGATATGTCGTGTTAGAAACAAGGATATCAGAAAGTTCTTGGATGGTATTTACGTTTCTGAACGTGGTAACATTGAAGAAGCTGAATGAGTGCATCAAGCGTTCAATAATGGCTGATGTGATGCTAGTGTTTTTTATATACGTGTTCAAGAGATGAATGACCCGCCAAGGTCATTTTCACCCCAACCCACTAGTGAATCGTTACAGTGCTCAAACTAATAAAGAGTCCCCTACGATTACACGCCTCGCATCCTTAGTAGATTTTTATTGTAGTTTGCTTGACGTTTTGTTGTGATGATGTGTTTTTTGCACTGGAATTCATCCTTGGTGTCATCCCTCTCTTCTCTACAAACTTTTCATCCTCTTAAAATTCAGAAACTATTAATTTGATACCGCTAAGGCTAGCGCTTCAAAATAATTTTTTCATACTGTTTTCAGGAAAAATTTGATTCATCAAAAGCCTAATTTCTTGGTGAAATGATCGTTATCTCTGCTATATGTGGTACATATATATGTTAGTTGTTTGCTCGTATAAACCACTATATCTGTATTACTATACATATCGATACATTACAGACTGTAATTCGAGATTGAGCGTCACGGGACTGCCAATACCGGTTATCTTTTCGAAGGAGCATCTCTGCAACAAGTCAACTTACTTGTCACAAAATTGACATATTTCCTGTTCCTAATTTTAATGAAGTTTTTTTGATAGATTCATTTTTTAAATAAGCTCATCTGTGTGCGGTTAATTTATGTAAGTTACACAAAAACAAAATTTTGTTTAATATGTACTTACAACGCTATTTCTCCTTTTCTTTGAGAAAGCTGACTCTTTGCTCAATATTTCAGCAAATTCTACTCGAGGTAAAGATGACCGTGATGATGAGAAAATTAGCGAGATCTCTGCCGCAAGCTACAAGAAAATTTGAGTTGGAATTTGTCAGTCAACAAAGGCGGTTATATTTTTTGCAACATGTTAATAAACATATAAAAGCTTGGTGTAGTAACAGTATCGATGAAGTTAGAATAAGTCAATAATCACCAATTAAACCTTTGGTTGCATCTCACAGCTAACTTCTCTTGCTGAAGGGACACAATGCCCTGATAAGTCATGATGATGAAAGTGACCTAAAAGGATATTCAAAAAGAAGTATCCACTACAAATTTTTTGCATGTTCAGAGTTTGAAATTCAGATAGGGCATAATGGTTGCTGTCCAAAAAGAGAATATCGACGACTTAAAACTGATAAGAAATTGAGATATAGCTGCAAAAGAATTACATATAAAAGTTGTTTTTTTGCTGAAAAATCAAACTCCTCGAAAGCATATTTTTCGTACTCCACCTTCAGTCTATAAGGAAAATCTGGTTATGTGATTCCTATTGGTTTTGTCCAATATTGCAGATGTGTCTGTCGATTGTATCAGTATAATTGTAGTAGGCCTAAAGATATGCGTTTATATGAGATATAATAGTTGCATTGGCGGCTATTGTATATATATCTGAATGACTGATATATTTGACTTTTTGAATATTGAGGAGTCTTGTCAATTCAATTTTTGAATAACTTCTCAAAAATGAGGTGAAACTAATTTATATTTGATCAATAGATTGTATTATACATGATAGCGTAGTGATTTTAAAGAGACAGAGGAGAGGCGCTATCTGCTCCACAATAATTATTAAGTTTCTTCTTAGTTGCATATCGCACGTATTTTTGCAGAGTAACATCATCCCAATATATTGAATCTGTTAGAATTCCCTTTAATTGGGTTATATATATATGAGGTTTAGGTAGAGATTGCCTGTCCGATTTTTCCAAGAGACTGAATGTCGGATAAGCTGGGTTTCTTGTTTAATATTCAAAAGCTTTGATTTCAATATAAAAGCCGTCGCCGCCGCCCCATTTCCAAATCGGAGTTTGTAGAACTCCTTTCTCCTTTCCTTTCTCCGGGGTTTTTATTGTTATTTTTTTCCTTATTTATACACGACCAATTAGCTACTACGGGACCGGGTTGATTGTGATTTGAAGAACAAAAGGAGCAATGGAAGACTATACTATCCCGAACAACTCCCTTTTTGTATACATAACAAGGATGGATAATAAATACACAAAGAGTGGATATACAAATGATATAGATGACAGTGGCAATGGGTCTCACCAGATTGTAAATTGACTGTGGCGCCTATAAGGTGTAATATGTTTCATTGGAAGGGCGTAGGAGATGTAGTGGATTATTGTTTCAGAAACACATATCACTTCAAACCCAGCCAACCAACCACAATTCTTCTGTTGGTAATTGATGTCTCGGCCCCGTTGTGATCTCCCGGGTCTATGCAATTGGGACACGACTCTTTATTTCTTTGCCCATCAACGTAAAAAAACCAAAAAAATGCAAAAGAAAAAAAGCAAAACTAAGAAACAGGAAGTTTATTATATACTCTGTTGAACATCATTTATATATATTTATTTATATATATATATATTTATTCACCATTGATTGAGACATCTCATCTCGCATCATTATATAAACACCCACACCATTGACACCATCTCATCCATATCCCACATCATCTACACCTATCAATACTTTCACATATTTATTCATATAATATTATTTCATACATCTTGTTTTGATAGCCCAAGATAATTTGAAAATAGTTTTATCTTTGATTTCGGAGATATATACCGATATATTTATTTTCATAAAACAACAGCCTTCACAATGCTTAGAGCTTTGAGAAGCACATCACTTCCACGTGCATATCAAAGGCAACTGTTGAGAAGACTTCCCCAACAATGCACTGCTCTTATAAGTTCAACAAGACCATATGCTTCCAGTTCATCATCTGATGGTTTCCTTTCCACAAATAACGCGAACTACATCGATGAGATGTACGATGCTTGGAAACAAGACCCATCCTCAGTCCATGTCTCATGGAACGCTTATTTCAAAAACATTGAAAATGGTGTCTCCCCATCTGCCGCCTTTACAGCCCCACCAACTTTGATCCCAAATCCAGCTGGTGGTATTCCAGCAATGTTCACACCTTCAAGTACAGGTGCATCCGAAGATGTCATTCTTCATTTGAAACTGCAATTGTTGGTTAGAGCCTATCAAGTAAGAGGTCATCACAAGGCCCATATCGATCCATTAGGTATCTCCTATGGAGATGACAAGTCAAAACCTTTACCAAAGGAGTTGACTTTGGAATACTATGGTTTCACAGATAAAGATTTAGACTCTAAAATCACTTTAGGTCCAGGTATCTTGCCAAGATTTGCTACATCATCTTCTCAAACCATGACTTTAAGAGAAATCATTGAATCATGTGAAAAAATTTATTGTTCAACCTTGGGTGTTGAATATATCCATATTCCATCAAGGGAAAAATGTGATTGGTTAAGAGAAAGAATTGAGATTCCATCTCCATTCAAATACTCAGGAGATGAAAAAAGACAAATTTTAGATAGATTGATCTGGTCTTCATCTTTTGAAAACTTTCTTGCTACCAAATTCCCAAATGATAAGAGATTTGGTTTAGAAGGTGCCGAATCCGTTGTCCCAGGTATGAAATCTTTGATTGATCGCGCTGTAGAAAACGGTGTCGAAGATATCGTTATTGGTATGGCCCACAGAGGTAGATTGAACATGTTGTCTAACGTTGTTAGAAAACCAAATGAATCCATCTTTTCAGAATTCACTGGTTCCAAGGAATTCGATGAAGGTTCAGGTGATGTCAAATACCATCTTGGTATGAACTACCAGCGTCCAACAACATCTGGTAAGCATGTCAACCTTTCATTAGTTGCCAATCCATCCCATTTGGAAGCTGAGGATCCAGTCGTTTTGGGTAGAACAAGAGCTATCCAACATTATAAGAACGATATTGGAGACTTCAAAAAGGCTATGGGTATCTTGGTCCATGGTGATGCTGCATTCTCTGCACAAGGTGTTGTCTATGAGACAATGGGATTCCATGCTTTGCCAGCTTACTCCACTGGTGGTACCATTCACATCATCATCAATAACCAAATTGGTTTCACCACCGATCCACGTTTTGCAAGATCAACTCCATATCCTTCGGATATCGCCAAGTCCATCAATGCACCAATCTTTCACGTTAATGCCGATGACATGGAACAAGTCACTTTTGTCTGCAACTTGGCTGCTGAATACAGAGCCACATTCAACTCGGATGTCATCATCGATGTCGTTGGTTACAGAAAGTATGGTCATAATGAAACTGATCAACCTTCTTTCACCCAACCTTTGATGTACCGTAAGATTGCTGAAAAGAGACCAGTCTTGGATATCTATGTCGATCAATTGTTGAAAGAAGGTAGCTTTACTCAAGAAGATATCGATGAACATAAGAAATGGGTTTGGTCAACTTTGGAGGAACAATTCAGCAAGAGTAAAGAGTACGTTCCAACCTCAAGAGAATGGCTTACTGAACCATGGGAAGGTTTCAAGTCACCAAGAGAATTGGCCACTGAAATTTTGCCACACGAACCAACCGCAGTTGATGAAAAGACTTTGAAACATATTGGTGAGGTTATTTCATCGTGGCCAGAAGGATTTGAAGTCCACAGAAACTTGAAGAGAATCTTGGGTCAGAGGAAGAAGGCTGTTGAAAGTGGTGAGAACATTGATTGGTCTACTGGTGAAGCCTTGGCTTTTGGTTCATTGGTCATGGAAGGTCAACACGTTAGAGTATCTGGTCAAGATGTTGAAAGAGGTACTTTCTCGCAACGTCATGCTGTCTTGCACGATCAAAATTCTGAAAATACATACACACCTTTGAAACATTTGAGTAATGACCAAGCTGATTTTGTCATTAGCAACTCATCGTTGTCCGAGTATGGTGTCATGGGTTTTGAATATGGTTACTCTTTAACTTCTCCAGATGCATTGGTACAATGGGAAGCTCAATTTGGTGATTTTGCCAACACAGCACAAGTCATTGTCGATCAGTTCATCAGTGGTGGTGAAGCCAAATGGAAGCAAAGATCAGGTTTGGTTTTATCCTTGCCACATGGTTATGATGGACAAGGTCCAGAACATTCTTCTGGTAGAATTGAAAGATATTTACAAATGACAAATGAAGACCCAAGACATTTCCCAACATCTGAGAAATTAGAAAGACAACATCAGGATTGTAACTTCCAAGTTGTATATCCAACTACACCATCCAATTTGTTTCACATTTTGAGAAGGCAACAACATCGTCAATTCAGAAAGCCATTGGTTTTATTCTTCTCCAAACAATTGTTGAGACACCCATTGGCACGTTCTCCTTTGTCAGAGTTTACCGGTGATTCCCACTTTCAATGGATCATTGAAGATATTGAATTAGGAAAAAGTATCAACGAGAAGGAAGGTATTAAGAGATTAGTCATTGAGACTGATCAAGTATACACCGCCTTGCACAAGAGAAGAGCTGATTTGGGAGATAAGGAGACAGCCATTTTGAAAATTGAACAAGTACATCCATTCCCATTCCAACAATTGAAGGAGGCCATTGAATCATATCCAAATTTGAAGGATATCGTTTGGTGTCAAGAAGAACCATTCAACATGGGTCCATGGGCCTTTGTACAACCAAGATTGCAGACCGTTTTGTCTGAGACACAACAATACAAGGGATTCCCATTCCGATATGCAGGTAGAGACCCATCTGGTGCCATTGCCACAGGTTCAAAGGCCATACATCTTGCTGAGGAGTCTAGCTTTTTGGATGAAGTTTGGGATGAGCAATTCTTGAGTAATGGGAGTAATTAAGAGTTCCAAAACTGAATCAGGTGATACTGTAGCTGTAAACCAAACAGCAACATTTACCACTGCAAATAATAATACATCCTCGTTGAATGTGGATGGAAATCAAAATAATGAGAAGCCACAAAGGTCATTTTGGAGTCGTTTCTTTTGATATATATAGTGTTTATTGTTAACTTTTTTTTATCAAATTTTTCATCACATTAAATCTATATTGTAACTCAAAACTATCTATTTTTGTATTCGATTTTTTTTTCTGTTCGTTTATTTATATATTACAATGTGTCTGATAAAATTTCACTGCTTTTGCATTTTCTTCGCAAGTGATACATCGATAGTTAAACATCACGCCCGTTACAAAAGTGATCAGCAGATATTGAAAAAGGAAACACCACCCTATATAGTTTGTGTCTTTTTTAGGCATATATGCCTTTTCGATCTCGAATATCCCAAATTTAATGTTAGCGCTATGTAAGTTTTCAATCCAACTTTTTACTCTTAACATCGCCGAATGGCTGCTGACATATGAAGGTAACTCAATTTTTCATTAAACCGATTTTTTCATCTTCAAATCCTTTAAACAAGATTTCTTTTTTGTCATGTTTAGATTATCTCATCGGTGGTAAAATGACACAAAATCAATTAACAAGTTTCTTGAGAATCACTACAACAGATTCTTCAAATACAACTGTAAACTTGTAGTTCCAGCATTGCCATTTTTTAAGATCAGATCTGAACTTTGAGATAATGTCTAAATTGAACTACATATACAGCTGATTGTTGCCTACAACTACATACCACTAGCACGTGGTACCCGACGACCCCCCTTCACACATATGCACAATTGCATTTTTCCATGATTCACAACATTTACAACAAATATCCAAAAAAATATATTTTTTTGCAACTGCCAAATACAGCCGCTCTTTGAAAACTCAAGTGGGAGTTGTTCATTTGGAGGTAGGTTCAAGAAAAGGGGGAATTGAGATGGTCTATTTATGGACGTTTAATGATGATAATGATTTGCATTTAAATACGATAATGCAATCGCATTCCCAAACTTCTCTTGTCTTGATCATTTTTCATTCGCTTTGTTACATGAAAGTAGCTCAAACAGCGCTTGCTCGTCTTTGTGTAACATGTAAAATTTGTTTTCTACTTTGTGTTTTATATATACGTAACTTGTGTGATTTTGTAAGAGGAAAGAAAAAAGGTTCGAACAGTTACGATTGATTTTTTTTGATTTATTGGTCAGTCGGTTGTAGTGAGTATCCTTGTTTTGAGAATTCATTTTCTCACTATCCCAGATCTCATATGTTTCCAATATCATTCAAATTGCCTGAATTGATGTTACAAGTTATTGGTTCCTTCTAAATTCTTTGCAAAAAATTTATCATTTCAAAAATTGATAGTTGAACATATCCACGATATTGGAACTTGATATTTTTTAAAAAAAGACAACTACAATCAGCAACTTTTTGTATTGCAAATTAAGAATTTTATGTGATGTCTTATCTTGTGTTTGTTTGTGTAACATACACTTTTTATGATACTGTTTTTGATGAGAATTGACACAAAAACCAAAAAAAAAGTACAAATCATTTTGATTCAATTCGACTCCTTTCTCATATTAACAATTGTATCTCAACACAGCCATCGGTTAAAAATGAAGAAATCTATCGCACAATCATCACCATGAAGTGCGCTCACGGTTAAGTATATCTTTCACACTAATACCAATCGATACGATTTCTTAGTTTCATATATTAACCATTTTACCCTTTGTTTCTTGAACAAACGCTCTGTGATCATGTTACTCCTTTACTCAAATATTTTGAAGATAATCAACTATACCGACCAGAGAAAGGAAATCTGGATAATAATTCACTCATGGCCAATGTCATTGACTTCACTCATGCTACAATCGCGCCAAATTCATCCTTCCTGATAGCAGTGATTTCTCCCCAATAAGACAAGGACACACTTGTTTCCTTCCCATTTAAGAATTACATTGGCGCTCCGTTATTCAGTGACTCAATCAAATATAGAGAAGCTATACCAACATCAGTGTGGGTTAAATGGGAGTCGCCGTGAATTTCAAGTTCGTTGGAAAGGTGGCTCAATCGTGAACTATACAAAGACTTACTAACTTCAACCAATATAGAATCCACATTGAACATTGAACTCTGAGACTCAGGTGAGCCTTTACCTTTCGACTCCCCATGAACCTTACTAACTTCAACCAAATATAGACTCCACGTTGATCATTGAACTCTGAGAACTCGATTATACTAACCCTTACTAACACTAGCAGATTCTAGCTTTTACATTACTAACTCCAAGCGATTCTAGTTTTACACCAATCCAATTATAGCTTCCACACCGAACTCTGAGAACTCGTGTGAGTATCATGTCAGAATTATACTAACCCCTACTAACACCAATTCATTTTAGCTACTACATTACTAACACCAATCATTTCTAGCTTCCACACAGAACTCTGAGAACTCAAGTGAGTATTATTCTCAAAAATTACTAACCCTTACTAACACTTATCCCATTATAGCTTACTTACACAAACCAATTATAGCTTCCACACAGAACTCTGAGAACTCGTGTGAGTATCACGTCAGAATTATACTAACCCCTACTAACACCAATTCATTCTAGCTTTTACATTACTAACACCAATCAATTCTAGCTTTCACACAGAACTCTGAGAACTCATGTGAGTATCTTGCCAAAACTATACTAACCCTTACTAACTTTACCACATTACAGATCAGAGACTATACTATGGAGGCATTGACAACTAGTGCTTTTGATTCTAATATGTTAGCTTATAGGATTGCTCACAAATACCGCCCGACATAGAGATTTTGGATAACAGAAAATAGATGATAAGATTTGGGCATAATTCTCATGGGTAGATGAGAAGCCATCGAAACAATGCAGTCGAATTGACTGCAACCGCTATTTTTGAAGTGAGTTGCTAAGAGACAACCAAGAATAGCATTACATTGTTTAAGGCTGGAAGCTTCAAAGAAGCAACTTAACATGAAATTGGAAGTGGGGAGCAGCCTGTGATATACTGGAGATTGATTACCTTTAATACCCATCATGCTTAAACGAGAGAATATTCAAGCAGTCCCGTTAAAGGTACGCTAGTTAGGGTGCCCCAAAAATCTCCCTGGATTATGCTTAAGGAGGATCGATCCCAAAATGGTATGCTTCCAAGTATTCGTCAGGTATACCCAAAGTATACTCGCCCGAGGTACGCCCAAAATGGCGTACCCAAAAGCAAATCCCTGGGGTATACTGATGGAGCTTACACTCCGATGTAGTATGCTTCAGGGTATTCGTCAGGTATACCCAAAGTATACTCGCCAGAGGTACGCCCAAAATGGCGTACCCAAAAGCAAATCCCTGGGGTATACTGAAGGAGCTTACACTCCGATGTAGTATGCTTCAGGGTATACTGAAGGAGTCTCAACTCCGATGTAGTATGCTCCAGGGTACTCAGTAAGTAGACCTGAGACGGACCGGCCTGAAGCCCTAACTGGTATACCCCTAAAATTAATCCCTGGGGTATACTGAAAAGGCTCATCTAGGAGATAGGCTTTCAGGTATTAAGCAAAGCTCACCTAAGGCGGACCCATCAGAAGTACGTAAAAATGGTACACGCAAAAACAAAGTTCTGAGTAACTTAGACAAAGGCTGACGTTAGGCCAAGGCGTATCTTACCAAATGTACGAGAAAATTGTAGTTTCCAATAGTTGTGAGCTCAGAAACGTATCTTATCCTAAAAAGAAATATGTGTCTATGAGTATGATGGTAAGGAGAGCTCTCCTACCATTCTAATCATAAATCAAACTTTTATGAGAAAGGACACATACATCTTTGCAGTTGAACTTCTCATATATCTCAGAGCTTCAATTATGAGGGTAATCCCGGTCAGCATACTTTTAAAATTTGCCTCACTTAGATAGCAAGCTTCTTAAATTAGGCTATAATAGCATTCTTTCAATTATATACCATTTCAGCATCCCGTTGCTAGTTACGCTTAAGCTATATCCATTTTTCTGAGCTGAATCACACTGCACCCAAGGTGAATCCTTTAACATCGCTGAACTCTCCATTTTCAAGTAACCCGCTTTCGCCTAACTTATTAGGTGCACTTGGGTTATGTCCTTTAAGAAACCCGGGCCCTCTATATTTACATACCCAGGCTTCCGTTTTTTGAGGTATGCCACTTGGGCGTACAGGTACATCTTAAGATTACCCGTTACTTAGCCTAAGATATTTAAAATATCTATGAGCTCCCTCATTGGGTTATAATATTTTTGACCCTAGTTATATCAGATCGGAGTTGGGACCTTAGTATTTTTCGTTCTTCTCGTTTGATTATATAATGGGCTCTGTGAGATGTATCTCATTTAACCACCAAATCTTAACATCAAGTTATTCTAACACTTAACCAACCATGACTCGATGATGGAACCTCGAGTTTATAATGGCTGGCTGTCAATTTGTTTGATGAAACTGCTCATTAAATACAGTTTTCATTCAAAGTGACTTGAAAGCACCATCTGAACGTAGATCTTAATAATTGTACCTTATTCATTGGTATCATTATATCCTTTTAAACCTTTAAATCTGTGAAAGTTCAATTATGACTGTAGTTTGTTAAAATCGAATTATGCCAGTGAGGATTGTAAAAAAGTAACAACAATGAAAAAACTTCCCCAATTTCAAATGAAAAAGCCCACAAGGGCCCCAGAGCTCAATGTAACAGCTATGACTGGTTACAACTATATCTTGTCACTGTCAGTAAAGGTTTGTCAACGTCGAAAAATATTCACTTGAATCCCCAGAGTCAATATGGCACCTATAATTAGATTGATGTTAGTAAGGATTTGTGAATCGAGTTGAACCGCAAAATATAGAAGGTTTGCGCTTCAGTGTAAGATTGAATGGTTTTCTTATGTTAACTTCAACAAGGCAATGTGTTAAGATCTATTTATTCACTATGCTCTTTAAAATCAGCTGTAGGTTGCAAACCAAATATAATTCAAACCTACAAATGAGATAACTGGAAAAACTCCTTGCAACTCGATTTTAAAATTAACCAACCGAAAATTCTCAAGTATATCACTTTTGTTTCCAACATTTTTCCATGATTATTTCCAAATTGATGCTCCATTTGACATCCCAATTGTGTCATGTCCGCTTCTTAATTGTGTAAACAATATACTTTATGTTCTCATTGATCAACTCTTCCGAAGAAGTTGCCCTTTCATCTTGTAAGTCATTTCTAGCTGCCGGGTTTATTTTAGATGTATATTAGAGTAGTGCCTACCGAGAAAGAGATTGGTGACTACCACACTGTAAGCCTCTTCACACTGCTGCCGGTCATTTTGCTGGTCTAATAATACACCATAAGCATTTTTGAGTCAGGCATTGTAAGATCTGGGAGGAGAAACGAGAATGGTACCCTTATCGAGATAAATAGAGAGAAGTCAAAGCGTGTCTGATTCCTCATAGAAGTTTGCACTCATGATTAGAATGGTAGGAGAGCTCTCCTTACCATCATACTCATAGACACACATTTCTAGTTAGGATAAGATACGTTTCTGAGCTCACAACTATTGGAAACTACAATTTTCTCATACATCTGGTAAGATACGCCTTGGCCTAACGTCAGCCTTTGTCTAAGTTACTCAGAACTTCGTTTTTGCGTGTACCATTTTTACGTGCTTCTGAAGGGTCCGCCTTAGGTGAGCTTTGCGCCTAATACCTGGAAGCCTATCTCCGAGCTGAGCCTTTTCAGTATACGCCATGGAGTAATTTTAGGGGTATACCAGTTAGGGCTTCTGGGCTGTCCACACCAGGTCTACTTGCTGAGCAACTTGAATCATACTACATCGGAGTTGAGACTCCTTCAGTATACTCCAGGGATTTACTTTCGGAGGCGCCATTTTGGCGTACCTCTGGCGAGTCTATTTTCGGTATACCTGCCGAATACCCTGAAGCATACTATTTTTTGGGATTGATCCTCCTTAAGCATAGTCTAGGGAGTGATTTTTGGGATGTCTCAACTGGAGTACCTTTAACGGGACTGCCTGTCTTCTCTCGTTTAAGCATGATGGGTGTTGAAGGCAATCATCCTCCAGTATTACCAGGCTGCTCACCACTTCCTATTTCATGATAAGTTGCTTCTTTGGAACTTCCAGCTCTATGAGATGTTGTTTCTTGGTTGCCTCTATGAATTTCACTTCGGAAATAGCGGTTGCCGTCAATTTTGCTGTATTGTTTGGATGCCTTCTATTCTATCCATGAGAATTATGCCCAAATCATATCATCCATTATATATTACCCGAAGTTTTCTATTCCGGGCGGTATTTGTGAGAAATCCTAATAAGCTAACATATGAGAATCAAAAGCACTAGTTGTCAATGCCTCCATAGTAGAATCTCTGATCTGTAATGTGGTAAAGTTAGTACGGGTTAGTATTTTTTGAAAATAATACTCACATGAGTTCTCAGAGTTCTCTGTGGAAGCTAAAATGTATTGGTGTTAGTAATGTTGAAGCTAGAACTGATTGGTGTTAGTAATGTAGTAGCTAGAATGGATTGGTATTAGTAAGGGTTAGTATGATTCTGACAAGATACTCACACGAGTTCTCAGAGTTCTGTGTGGAAGCTAAAATGTATTGGTGTTAGTAATGTTAAAGCTAGAACTGATTGGTGTTAGTAATGTAGTAGCTAGAATGTATTGGGGTTATTAAGGGTTAGTATAATTCTGACAAGATACTCACATGAGTTCTCAGAGTTCTGTGTGGAAGCTAGAATTGATCAGTGTTAGTAATGTAAAAGCTAGAATCGATTGTTGTTAGTAATGTAGTAGCTAGAATGGATTGGTATTAGTAAGGGTTAGTATGATTCTGACAAGATACTCACACGAGTTCTCAGAGTTCTGTGTGGAAGCTAAAATGTATTGGTGTTAGTAATGTTAAAGCTAGAACTGATTGGTGTTAGTAATGTAGTAGCTAGAATGGATTGCTGTTAGTAAGGGTTAGTATGATTCTGACAAGATACTCACACGAGTTCTCAGAGTTCTGTGTGGAAGCTAGAATCGACTGGTGTTAGTGATGTAAAAGCTAGAATCGATTGTTGTTAGTAATGTAGTAGCTAGAATAGATTTGTGTTAGTAAAGGTTAGTATAATTCCATAACTTGACTAACGATATGAATCCAAACTAAAATCAGTCAAGCCAAACTCGATCTAGCACCCTTAATAAAGAAACCAGTTGCAAGATTGGCTGATATGTACAAGCAGCGATCACGATGCAAATAATTTGAACACAATCTTTCACATCAACTCCTTTTCAAAATAGGGATCACTGCCATTGTTGAAGGTGTATGCATTGTATCTGAAAATGTCTGATTAATTATGTTGTAGTGGAGGACAGTAAGTGTGTGTGTTGTCATAGGACAATTGATTGGTTAATTAGGCACCGAATATTTCTTGGGCGTTTAAAATACAAAAAATGGGATATTTCAAGTTGGTTAGGTATTGGGACCTCAATTAAAATGGTGAAGGTTGCAATATGGAACTTAGCTGGGTAAATCATCCATCAAAGAGTTTGCCAAATGAGTTAAATCAACTTATAAGGAGTGTTGTATTTTTAGAATACATATACTTAATTTAAAAACGATTTTGAATTGAAATGATCCTTTGTTTTCGAGATTTTGTTACACAAAAGCGTAGGACGAAAAGAAAAAAAAACTGGGGAAAACTGAAGGTAATTCACTTTGATTTTTTGTATCGAAATCCCTTTCAAAGAGGATTCATCAGATACAATTTCTAAGCCTGTAAAATCATTTGCAATACGTAGGATTTTTGGCTACGGTCATGTAGTGGTTAAGCGCCATCCAGGATGTATAATAAATGCATCTAAAAATTTACACATTTCAGTTACTAAACTGGAAGATTTTGGATAGATAAATTCATTATGACTTTGCCTAATATGAGAGAAGTTATGGGGACCAAAAAAAATATTTCATTTGGTAGGATAAAATGAGATGAAATCTTATAATATTTTCAAGTTATTTTCAAGATCAATTCACTTTAATAAATGGCTAAATATTGATCCCAGCCCGACGAACTTGTTTTGTACTATGCAAATTCATATATTACAGCTTAAGAAAGTTGTTTTGTTCTATTTAATTCAAAGCCAAGAGATCAAGATTCTCATTTGGAATGGGGGCAATCAAAATAAATAATGCTAATCATGCTATATTAGGACAAAGAGGATCAATCAAACACAAATAAATTTTTTCTCTTGAAAAAAAAAGTATCACCAAAACCTCCAGTTGGACAAAGTATCACAACCAACAGCCTGTTCAATCTCTGCTCTGGATTTGAAGTTTACAAACTTTTCAAGATTACAAACATTGGAACATTGATCCATATCGGGCATCAAAAACCCACAACCTTTACCACCTAACTTGGTCTCAAATGTTTCAAATCCATCAGCATCAAATTTTTGAATCAACCCTGCTACAACATCCTTCTCAACATTCTCATGAATCAACGTTATTGCACAACCGCCTCCTCCCGCACCGGTCAATTTAGTTTCACCTACAAGGGCCACGTCTGTCAAATATTTGATCTTGTCCAACGCAGGATGACTTACCCCTAACGAGGACAATAAACCCTGGTTGATCTTAACCAATTCGAGTAATTTACGCTTAGATGCAGAATTAAGGGGTCTGATCATAATTGAATAAGCCTCTTTCGTCAAATTCTCAATGGCGTTTAAAATGGACCCCGTGATCAATGGGTACTCTTGGTTCAACCGAGACACATTTCCCACCAATTCCAGTGTCATACGAGGGATCTTGGTGTTGGTCAACAACAAATCTAAAGGTGGGAAATTTCTCATTGAAGTTTTGACGTTTGGTATTGAAGAGTTGTCCGATCTTTGGAACATGACGGCACCACCGTGGGATGAACATGCGTTATCAATACCTGATGGATTCCCGTGGATGCATTTCTCTCCCATGAAAGCCCAAGTGTCGATGAAATGACAGTCTTTGTTCTCACCAACATGTGGAGGATCATGTAAGGCCACGGAGGGTAACAGCACGTGGCCTCCGAGATAACTCAATGCAGCACTCAAACACACTGAAATCGATGCAGAGGAACCCAAACCTGCTCCAATAGGTAAAGTAGACCTTACACAGAAGGTCAATCCTCTAGTCGACTTGTTGCAAAGATTGGCGTAAAGATAAAGGAAACAATGTGCCGCACTATAATGCAATTGGGATGGGATATCAGCCAACATGTTGTTTGAGAGAGAGTCTACCAACTCGGGTATCAACTCTTCAGTGGGCTGTGGTCTATCTGGGGCACTGCCAGTAGTTTCTCTTTCAAGCTTGGTAACAAGATCCCATGGGAACTCCTTGATTTCCCAAGAGTAATTGAAATTGATATCGGGAAACTCCAACGTCACCACATTGGGATCTAGATTCTCGCTGACTAAAAGATATGTTCTTAGCGATAAAGCCGCTGCAATGGCAGGCTTGTTGTAAACCACGGCATGTTCTCCAAAAATGATGACTTTACCTGGAGCCGATGTAACGAACGGGAGTGATATTGAAGATGGCATTTGTTGTGAGGAGCAATCCCAAGATGTAAGGTTTTTTAATAACGAATGAAATGAATGGAATTGGCACTGGTTTCAATACTAGTCACGGCCAGGTTGTTGTTTTGTTTCGAAAGGAGTGGAAAGGAGAAGGTTGTTGAACCCTTGATGGTTCATAAATCATCCTCCTTTTTTTTATTGAAATAAATTTTTGATTTTTGCTTTTGTCGTTTACAAACACATCATTATACAGCCCTATAATTCCTGATATGGAGTGCTATCTCTTCTCTGCAAAAATTTTTTTTTTTTTCAGTTGAAAATTTTATTTTTTTTAACAGAAGAAGAGAAGAGATTGGAGAAAAGGGAAAGAGCATTGCAGGCACATATATATAATCATACAACCATGGATTCTGAACAGGTTAAGATCAAGTTCTTCACCAGAGATGAAGACGACTCATTACACGTCCAGGAGAACCATCCATTGTTTGTACCTGTCAACTTGAAGAGATATGGATTGTCCGAGATTGTCAACCATTTACTTCAAACAGAGAAACCGGTACCTTTTGATTTCTTGATCGATGGAACCCTTTTGAAGACTTCAATCAATGAATACTTGGTCAGTAAATGGTTGTCCAGTGAGACCTTTTTAACTTTGGAGTACAAAAGATCTATCTTGCCTCCTTCATTTCTCGCGTCATTTAACAACGAAGATTGGATCTCATCAGTGGACGTGATGTCCTCTACAACAACAGAAAATAATGTGAGAGTTGAACTGAAGATCTTATCTGGTTCTTACGATGGTATCGTAAGGTTGTACAACATGTCGGGGAAAGTGGAGCATCAATTTGCTGGACACCATGGAATAGTTAAAGATGTCAAGTTTATCAATCCAACGCGGATAGTGAGTTCAGGTAACGATAGGCAGTTGAGGTTGTGGAAGTTGAAATTGAGTAATGATATAATAGACGAAGAGGAAGGTAAACATGGACAGACAATAGCTATCTTGGACGGTCACAAGGCTCCTGTAGTCTCGTTGGATGTCGATAACAACTCAAACAAGATATTATCGGCAAGTTATGATCATACCATTGGGTTATGGTCCACATTACCAAAGGAAATGACCTCAATAGAATTTAATCAGGAAAAGATGTCAACACAGTCCAAGAAAAGATTAAAGTTATCCTTGGCGGATTCTTCAATCAAGAGAAAATCACCTCTTTCATTTTTAGAGAGTCATCAAGCCCCTGTAGAGGGAATCACTTTTGACGCAAAAGACAAGACAATTGCATATTCATGTTCACAAGACCATACTTATAAAACTTGGGATTTGGTCACCGCCAAATGTATCGATACCAAGACAACCTCATATTCATTATTGTCGATCCTTAATTTGAACAATTTGGTGATCTGTGGTTCATCCGCTAGACACATTGTGCTAAACGATCCAAGAACTGCTCATCAACAACAATTGATTGGTCACTCCAACTTTGTGGTTGCCTTGTCGGCATCCCCTAAGAACGAGTACATGTTCAGCTCGGCTTCGTACGATGGCTTGGTGAAGATTTGGGATATCAGAGCAAACAAATCTTTGTACACGATTACAAGAGAAAAACAGCTGAATGACGGTAAGAAAAACAAGGTGTTCGATGTTTGTTGGAACGAAGAAGTTGGTATTGTTAGTGGTGGTGATGATAAAAAAATCCAGATTAATACGGGTGATATATAATTTCATAGAGCATAAAATTGGAAGTTCTCTATAAATGATTTTTTTACCATGGGATGGACTCTTTTCAACAAAAGATAAAAGTGTGTGGTTGATGAACTTCGCGACGTAAAACCGGCTGTCAAATTGCTTTTTTAAACCGTCATTTTTAAATCCTACCCTCTGCTACTTTGTTGGCGGTTCCAGTTGGCATCAATTTTCATTGGGGATTCTCTCGAAAAGGAAGCATTTTAGGTTAATTCAATGTGCAAGCCAACGACAAAACTTTTCACAAAATTGTACCGGAGCACAGTAGACACCACCAAAAAAGGAACATTATTCAATTTTTTCAACAACGAATTACCTGCTTCAAACTTCTTCTCTTCATTTGCCGATGTCTGTTTCACTTCAATAAAGTAAGCCCCAACAGTCCATTATAATTGCATCTATAGCCCCTTTTCCCACTAACAGTCCAGTATTATTGAATCTGTAGCCCTTTTTCCTACTAGAAGTATTTCATCAAATGCAAAAGACCAAACCAGCAGGTTTATCAACAATTCTGGTTGAAATATTTGTATCCATCAAAGACATAGTCGACTAATAATGGAACATCTTCTACTTTCATTTCATAGAGGCGGTGAACATACTGACACCATATTTGCCTTGCCACATGCTCTCCAAATCGGTCAAATAACCCAACAATTGCGGATCTTGCTCGTCAACAATATCCCATTGCATCAGTCTCACCAAGTTGGTCAACTCTTTCAAATTTAACTCCACTTTAGGTCTCGTACCGTATTTCAATGGTCCTACATTGATCCACAATTTCTTACCACTGAATGGGAGCGTCAATTTTTTTATTGTTTCAAGGTACTGGAAAAGGTTCTCCAGAGTATCGATGAAGAAAACTGTCACCACCACGATATTTTGAAGATCATTTTGAATAAGATTCGTTTGTAAGTCTTGTTCCATCTCATCTTTGAACATCGTCTCTGTAAGATTGAATTTGTTAAAGTCTCCATACAGGATATGTAAATTCAGCGGCTTTACACCTAACGTGTTCAAATCGACATGTCTCAATTGACGTCGTGTGTCAACTTGATTAGAATAATTATGTATAAAAGGGTGTAATCGATATTGCGCTTCAGGAGCGTATATGAATTCATTGAACAATTTCATCAACATGGAAAACTCAACACTCTGTACTCGGGCAAAACCCTCCTTAGCCAATTCATGAGCCACTCTCCCCAACCCACTACCAGGATTTATCACTATTGTCTTGGATTTGTCCAATTCATCAGTTTGTGACTTTATATAATTAAGAATAGGTTTGATCTCGATATCACCCATCGAGGACCAATCCCGCTGATAATGGCATAATGACTCAATTACTCTATAATTGTCTCTAGTCTCCACTGGGATTTGCAAATCGGTGTGCGACACATCGTGATTTAACTTGGTGTGTTCGATGATCAGTTTCACTAATTTCAGATTGGTCTTGATGGCATCGTCCAACTTGGCAACTTTGTCAATGTAACCAATCTGCTTCAACAAGTTCTGTTGTTGCCATGAGAGTGATCTCAGTTGTCGTATTCTTGCATGATTCCAATCCTTGGTGCGCTTCTCGTATAGTGATAGTTGTTTTAAAGTGGTGATGAGCTCCAATTGAGTGTGTCCTTTAGTAGCCGATGACGAGAGTCGCAGTCTCAAACGCAGCCAAAGTGGGGTGTTATATAAAGAAGCCATTGAAAGTAACACAAAGACTGAAAGTGAGACACGAGGTGGTGTATAAAATTGGAGAAGGTAATAGATGAGAAGCGAAATCGTAAAACTATTGAAAAAATTGTTGTTATTGCTTTGATACCTGTTCATCTTACCCAAGTTTGTTGGGTTAATGAATCGTTATTTTTGATTAAAACAGTGCAAAACGAATGATCGAGTAATGGCCGTGAAGGGTATTGGGAACGATATTGTCAGAATTGCAAGGTTCGAAGAATTGATACTCAAGAGAAGTAACTCTCATCTTACCAAATTCTCTAGTCGGTTTTTGAATGCAAATCACGAATTACCAATTTTTTCCCAATTACAAGCGGAATTCATCAAATCTTGCAATGATAACAAGTCCCAATCATTGCAACAACTCACGAAGTTGCTATCAGGGTCATGGTGTGTAAAGGAACTGTGCTACAAGTCGCTTTCTGCTGAGCAACAGCGATTTTTTGTGTTTAAAGAATGGTACAAAATCAATGATGAACTTGGCAGGCCCATATTGAAGACGGAGAGTAAGATGTTTGGCGCAGATGATTTTTTGATTACTTTGAGTCACGATGGTGAATATGTGGTGAGTACAGTTTTGAGACAATGAGATGATGATATTACATGACCGAAGATAGATGAAAATTAATACCAAAGCGTATGTTGATTATGTGATAGATATAATGTAGAAGTCTATATGAAATAAAATTTGGAAACTCAACGAGAGCAAAGAATGGAAAAAAAAAGAAACCAAACAAACAAACAAATACAACGTAGATTCTTACTCCCATTCAACAGTAGCTGGAGGCTTTGAAGTGATATCATATGTGACTCTAGCGACACCATCAACCTCGTTAACTATTCTACTAGCAACTTTTTTCAAAAATTTGGCTTCAAATACAAACCAATCAGCAGTCATGAAATCTGTTGTTTCAATAGCTCTTAAGGCAATAACTTGCTCATAAGTTCTTTGATCACCCATAACACCAACGGATTTGACAGGTAATAATGCAGCAAACAGTTGTGAGATCTGTCTGTACAAACCAGCCTTTTTGATCTCTTCAATGAAGATATAATCAGCCTCACGGGCAATCTTTACTTGTTCTGGTGTGACTTCTCCAAGAACTCTAATGGCGATACCTGGACCTGGGAATGGATGTCTCCAGACTAAATCTTCTGGAATTTCCAATATTTCACCGAGATGTCTAACTTCATCTTTGAATAATTCTCTCAATGGTTCAATCAATTTCAATTTCATGTTCTCGGACAAACCACCAACATTGTGATGAGTCTTGATGGTTTGAGATGGGCCTTTAAAAGAAATGGATTCTATGACATCTGGATATAATGTACCTTGTAATAAGAATTCAATAGCGGTACCATCTTGGGTCTTGATTTTTTCGGCAACGTCTTCAAAGACATCGATAAATGTGTTACCAATAATCTTTCTCTTCTTTTCAGGGTCTGTGACACCTTTTAATTTGGATAAAAATAATTCTCCAGCATCTACAACTGTTAAGTTGATACCTAAGCCTTCATCCAAGGTCTTTTTAACAGTTTCAGTTTCATTTTTCCTCATCACACCATTGTCAACGTAAATGGCGTGAAATCTTTTACCAATAGCTTCTGTCATCAATTTTGCAGCAACGGTAGAGTCGACACCACCAGATACAGCACCAATTACTTCAGCGGTTGGACCAACAAGGGTTCTAATTCTCTTGATTTCAGTCTCGATAAAGTTCTCCATGGTCCAATTTGTAGTCAGTTTACAAATTTCAACAGCAAAATTTCTCAAGAGAGTTTTACCCTTGACTGTATGTGTCACTTCTGGATGGAATTGAATACCGTAGATCTCTTTTGATTCATTAGCGATAGCTGCAAATGGAGAGTTTTCTGAAGTTGCTACAACTTTGAAACCTGTTGGTAATGAGTGTAATTTATCACCATGAGACATCCAGACTTGGGAATTGTCAACACCATTGAATAAAGCACAACTTGGATCTTCGACTTGTAATGTAGCAGGACCATATTCTCTCTTGTCACCTCTTCCTACACCTTTGCCGTTGATCCATGCAAGCTCTTGCATACCATAACATATACCCAAAATTGGAACGCCCAAGTCAAAGACAGCGTGATCGACATGAGGGCTACCTTCTTCGTATACTGAGTAAGGACCACCACTCAAGATAACACCTTTAGGTTTCCAACTCAATTCGGAGATCTTTTGAGTGCATGGTAACATCTCAGCGTACACGTTGAATTCTCTCAACCTTCTGATAATCAAATGTGAGTACTGGGACCCGAAGTCCAACACCAAAATGGTGTTGAAGACATTACCCACTTCTTCTGTCTTTTGAAGGTCAGACATTTGTTTGTATTGTTTGATATAGAGATATATATGTCTTGGATGAGATGACTCTGTTATTTTTTTATGAAGAAAAAAAAAAAAATTTTTTTTTTATTGAAATTTTTTGAGAGACAAAGGAAAAGAGAGAGTCAAAGAGAGAGAGATCTATATACAAAGAAGAAACATTGAGGAAAAGACAAAATGAGAAAACAATAGTTGATTATGAGAATATAATGCAACAGGAGTATAAGTTTTATTATAATTAGTCTATCTATCTCATTTCCATCTCCATTAGAATCTGTGGAAATAGTCTGTACTGTAATATTAATTAAAATTTGTTATCTGTTTGATAAGATTATTGTTGTGTCTTCATCAAGCAATTTTTGTCTTTTTTGTACAAGAAAGATTTGAATACAAATAGAGATGAATAATCATCAATTATAACATATATACATATATACATACATAACAATGGATGATTTCAAATGGGATGATATAGAACCTCTCAGCTATGAAGAATCAAATACTCCACAGCTATGTCATATCTTATACTCTAATGACTACAAATTAGTGATGGGTTATTTAAGACTGTTGATGTCAAGAGATGAGCACTCAGAGAGAGCCTTGTATATGACTGAACAAGCCATATTGATGGTGGCTTCTCATTACACAGTATGGCAGTATAGATATAATGTAGTCAAGCTGCTCAATAGGGATATAATTAAAGAATTGGAATGGTGTGATGACATTCTGTTGGAGAATCAAAAGAATTATCAAATATGGCATTATAGGCAATTGTTGATCGAATACTACGAATCCCAACAACAAAAACAAGAGCATTTTAACCCTGCATTAGAGTTCCCATTGATAGAAACAATGTTGATGGAGGATGAAAAAAACTATCACGTTTGGTCTTATCGGAAATGGTTAGTACAAAGATTTAAATTGTACAATGATGAAAGAGAGTTGACCTTTGTTAACAAGATGTTACAACTAGATGTTCGAAACAACAGTGCATGGAATCATAGATTCTTTATCATGGTACACAAAGATAAATTTGATTTCTCAGATGAGTTGAAATATGTTGAAGACTCAATTCTGTTACTGCCACAGAATGCATCACCATGGAATTATTTGCAAGGCTTGTTCAAGCATTTTAATAAAAATATATCGGATTTACAACCAATTGTTTCAAAATATGCAGAATTACACATGGCTAAGAGTGTGATAATCAAAAAAGAAGGAAACGAAGAAAATGATAACATTCTGGAACCAGCTATTCAATCTACTCATCTGTTTGAGTTGTTGGCGAAGATTTACAATTTGAAGAATGAAAAGGATAAAAGTATTGAAATTTACAAATTATTGGCAGATAAATTTGATCCTATTAGAGTCAACTATTGGAATCATCTCATATCGACCATCTAATAATACCTTATCTGAGTATTTGATAATACACATATAGAGTCAATGATTAAGTAGTAAACAATCATCCCATATTTATATCTATATATATTCAGACAAGTCTTTGTCATATTTGTAAATCCTTTCCTTTGTGTTTTCCTTCACGTGTTTTCTTCTACGTCTTTGTGACACAAAAGCGAAAAGCAAAAAATTTAAGATATTTGTGAAAGGATCAATTTGAATTCCTTTCTTGTAACTCTTATATATCATTCATCAAGAACCCAATTGGCCAACGCTTATGTCATGCTACAAGCTAAGTGATCGATAGCTTCTTGAGGGAAGTACTACTATATGACAGTCATCAACCTATTCTGTTCTTGAAATCAATTCTAACCACTTTACCCCTTGTTTCTCAAACAAGCCCAATTTCAAACAAAATCTCCTGCCGCCCAACCACAATTTTACAGCAATTATTGCAATGTAAAAGATTGGCGGGCATTGTCACCATATTGAAAGTTATCAGATGAGCTCAAGTCATTAGCAGAATTAAAGACATCTCCCTGAATTTGGAACAAACTCATCTTTACAATGGCGCTAATCCCTTATATGATGAGCACTTTAATTTTGAGTAAGACAAATATATGGCACACTTATTACTACCAATCATTTCTAGCTACTACATTACTAACAACAATCCATTCTAGCTTTTACATTACTAACGCCAATCAATTCTAGCTTCCACACAGAACTCTGAGAACTCATGTGGGTATCACCTCAGAATTATACTAACCCTTACTAACACCAATCCATTCTAGCTACTACATTACTAACACCAATCAATTCTAGCATCCACACAGAACTCTGAGAACTCGTGTGAGTATCACGTCAGAATTATACTAACCCTTAACACCAATCCATTCTAGCTACTACACTACTAACAACAATCCATTCTAGCTTTTACATTACTAACACCAATCAATTCTAGCTTCCACACAGAACTCTGAGAACTCATGTGGGTATCACCTCAGAATTATACTAACCCCTACTAACACCAATTCATTTTAGCTACTACATTACTAACACCAATCATTTCTAGCTTCCACACAGAACTCTGAGAACTCAAGTGAGTATTATTCTCAAAAATTACTAACCCTTACTAACACTTATCCCATTATAGCTTACTTACACAAACCAATTATAGCTTCCACACCGAACTCTGAGAACTCGTGTGAGTATCTAGTCAGAATTATACTAACCCCTACTAACACCAATTCATTCTAGCTACTACATTACTAACAACAATCCATTCTAGCGTTTACATTACTAACACCAATCAATTCTAGCTTCCACACAGAACTCTGAGAACTCATGTGAGTATTATTCTCAAAATTATACTAACCCTTACTAACTTTACCACATTACAGATCAGAGATTATACTATGGAGGCATTGACAACTAGTGCTTTTGATTCTCATATGTTAGCTTATAGGATTGCTCACAAATACCGCCCGACATAGAGATTTTGGATAACAGAAAATAGATGATAAGATTTGGGCATAATTCTCATGGGTAGATGAGAAGCCATCCAAACAATGCAGTCGAATTGACTGCAACCGCTATTTTTGAAGTGAGTTGCTAAGAGACAACCAAGAATAGCATTACATTGTTTAAGGCTGGAAGCTTCAAAGAAGCAACTTAACATGAAATTGGAAGTGGGGAGCAGCCTGGTATATACTGGAGGATGATTGCCTTCAACACCCATCATGTTTTAACGAGAGAAACCAAAGCAGTCCCGTTAAAGGCACTCTAGTTGAGGCACCCCAAAAAAATACTCCCTGGATTATGCTTAAGGAGGATCGATCCCAAAATGGTATGCTTCCAGGTATTCGGCTGGTATGTGCAAAGTATACTCGCCAGAGGTACGCCAAAACGGCGACCCCGAAAGCAAATCCCTGGGGTATACTGAAGGAGTCTCAACTCCGATGTAGTATGCTTCAGGGTATTCGGCAGGTATACCCGAAGTATACTCACCAGAGGTACGCCAAAATGGCGACCCCGAAAGAAAATCTCTGGGGTATACTGAAGGAGTCTATAACTCCGATGTAGTATGCTTCAGGGTGCTCAGCAAGTAGATCTGGTGTGGACATGCCAGAAGCCCTAACTGGTATACCCCCAAAATTACTCCATGGGGTATACTGAAAAGGCTGACGTTAAGCCAAGGCGTATCTTACCAATCGTAGTTTCCAAAATAGTTGTGAGCTCAAAAACGTATCTTATCCTAACTAAAAATGTGTATCTATAAGTATAATGGTAAGGAGAGCTCTCCTACCATTCTATTTATAAATGCAAACTTTTATGAGGAATGAGATGCGGTTGAATTGTCTCTTTTTTATCTCAATAGGGGTACCGTATTCGCTTCTCCTTCCAGATCTTACAATGCTTTAGTCAAAAATGCTTATGGTGTATTATAAAACCAACAAAACGACCGTATGTAGAGGCTTACAGTGTCGTAGTCATTAATCTCTTTCTCGGTAAGCACTACTGTAATATACAACCAAAATAAACCGGGCACCTAGAAATGGCTAACAAGATGAAAGGACAACTTTTTCGGAAGAATCTATCAATGAGAACGTAAAGTATTTTGTTCACATAACAAAGAAGCGGTTATGACACAATTGAGATGTCAAATGGAGCATGGGTTTGAAACTAATGATGGAATAAATGTTGGAAACAAAAGTTATATACTTGAGAATTCTTTTCAGTTGGTTAATTTGAAAATCGAGTTGCAAGGAGTTTTTTTCCAGTTATGTCATTTGTAGGTGTGAATTACAAATTTGGTTTGCAACCTACAGCTGATTTTAAAGAGCATAGTGAATAAAATAGATCTTGATACATTTGCTTGAAGACCATACAATCTTTCACTCGAAGCCCAAACCTTTGATATTTTGCGGTTCAATTTGATGCACAAACCATTCACTGTCAAACGTAATTCGAAGTGATGTTATATGCCAAAAGGTAAGACCTGAGCTAGATTGGGTAAGTGTTTTTTTAAATATTATACACATTTTAAACAGCGGGTACTCTAAATGCCTACCTACTTGAAATTAGCTTGACAGATAGACTTTAAGAAAGTTGAGCCATTTTAAAGGGCTTGTGAGAGACAGTATTGGTTTTAAAATTTGCTTGAGTTTAAAGCTTGCAAGAGATCTAAATGATTTTGGAGCTTTGAGTTTGTTTTTTTTTTTGACTTTGTGGCCTTTGCCATAAAATAATTTTTTTTTTTGTTTTCTTTGTCATACACAATGCAAAAGCCGCGTGGTGTGGTGTTGGTGTGGCGAGAGCTTTCAATTTTATTTTGATATGATTTAAGGTTATATTTCTACTGCATATTTAGATAACAATAGATAATTTCAAATGACAAAACAAAACAGTAAAGAAACAAAAGAACATAGAACCCAGAATCAAAATATAAAAAAAAAAAAAGTGATATATATATATGTATATATATATGGTAAAAAAATAAAGAGAGAAAAAACAAAAAGGCATATAAAGAAATAGAGAACAAAAAAAAAACACAAAATTTGAGAAAAGATAAATCACATGTACAGACTTCTCTCCATCCTACCCTTTTTCATAACTTGTTTCAAAGCTGTACTATCCAATGGATCTAACAACTCGAAACTACATAACAATTCATTATTAACACTCATGACAGCACCCCAATTATCAAATTCTCCACAATAATTTGGGGCACTAAACACGGTAACTAAAGATTTTTCATTAAAGAATTCATAACCATCTTCAACAACCATATGAGCTCTAACGACCAATTCGAATTGAAATTTGTTTAAAAATTTGTTTATCGCGATTCTATTGAAACAATAAGAGACACCACGTTCATTATCTTCCCATTCATTGACTGAATCTGCTGGATCAGACCAAACTAAATCGTTAAGTAAACCAAAATCTGGTATATCTGTTGGTCTTTGAATTCTTCTAATTTCATCCATTGATGACAATACAGGTGATAACCCACCATGAACACAAAATATTTTGGATGCAACAATTGCCAGTATTGGTAATGTGTTGAATGTATCGATAAAACATTTCCATGTCTTTGTATTACAACGTCTCTTACATTCATCCAAAAATCCATAAACTCTTGTCACACCAGCACATTCATGATTACCACGAAGTAAGAAAAAATTTTCTGGATATTTAATCTTATAACATAATAATAATAATATTGTCTCCAATGATTGTTTACCACGATCAACATAATCACCCAAGAATAAATAATTTGCCAGTGGTGGGAATCCACATTTAGAAAAAATACGAATTAAATCATTAAATTGTCCATGTACATCACCAACAATCTTAACAGGTGGTGATAATTCCAATAATGAAGGTTGTGATAAAAAAATTTCTCTTGCTGTGGCACATATAGTGGCAATTTCACTATTTTTTAAACAAACATTTTTGGTTCTCTTTCCTGAATAACCAGCATCCAATAACCTTTGTATGATGTCTTCAATGTTGATTTCACGTTGTTGTTGTGGAGGTGGAACTTGTTGTTGTTGTTGATTGTTTGTGGGTACTCTAGATAACAGTGGAGAAGGGTTCTTTAGCAAATCTTGTTTCAATTCAACAGGTGATATTGGAGTTCCATAACTTGAAACACTTTTAAAAGATGCACTTGTCGGCGTTATTGGTGTTGTACTCATCAGTTGTTGCTGTTGTTGTTGTTGTTGAGGTATTTGCAAGCCAGTATTCACACTCAATTCATTGTTCGGTGGTTCCATATTTCCCTCACTATTAGCTCTCATCAATATGGGTTCTCGTGGAGGTATCTGTATCATTGAAGGAGGTAATTCTTGGTTGCTGTTCTCTTTCTGTTGTATCTGTTGCGAATCTTGCAGTTGTGATAGTTGTTGTGATTGATGTTGTTGCTGCTGCTGCTGCTGTTGTTGTTGTTGTTGTAATGGTGATAGTTGTTGTTGTTGTTGTTGGTCTTGCTGTTGAAAAATTGATGACGGGTCCTGGTGATTATTGATGTTACTATTATTAGCATCGTGCAATTGAGTATTGCTAAACTCATTGATCAAATTGTTGACACTCTTACTAGAGGATTTTCTGCTCAATATGGGACTGACGTTATTGTCAGTACCTTTCACAGAGGCGCCGTCATTGGAATATATACTATCTCTATTACTTCTTCGACTTCTGATGGAGCGCCCACTCTTGGCACTATTCGATGTATCTGATCTTGTGAAAGGAGGTTGATTGCTATTGCTGGAGGACTTTGACGACGACGACTTGGAAGGTGAATTACCCATTGATGAGTTGCGTCTTTGTCGAATTGAAGTGGGGCTGGTATGTTCAATTTATATGATATCCGTTGATAGATATAGATAAATCGTTTAACAAAAAAAAATTGTAGGGGCAAATTTGGAAAGGAAAAAAACAACACAGAAAAGGAGTAGTGATGGTCAATTATTATCTTAGTGTGTCACCTTCTCTTTGTTGAGTGTATTGTTTATATCAGGTTAAATAGATATGACTATACCACAATTGTTGAGAATTGGTATGTGGTATGTGGAAAGGGGCAATTGATAAATTGGTGTAACCTTTTGCACGTAAGTATTGAGATATGTATATATATATATATATATATACTTCGTCTTCTCTTTTGGATAATTATTATTATTATTTTTTAGATTTTTTTGATTTTTGCTCAATTGAGGTGTAGGTACACGTCCTTTCATATCCCATTTACATCACATCCCTTTGATAATAATACAAAATTGAAAAATAAATACTAAGATGAAAATTGAAAGTGTACAATGATATACAAAGCTTGTATAAAGAGTGGTAATGTCAAATAGAGAGGGGTCATCTAGTTATCTTTATTTATTATAAATAAAGATTTTAAAAATATATAAAGTATAAAGGAGCTGATTTTATCCAAATGCTATATGTTGTATCATACTATAGTATCCAGTTTAGATGTAAGTAGCATATAATTTTTAATTCTGTCTTTTATAACTCATTAATTTGAAAAGAGATGAGAGTTAGACATTATTGAAAACAAGAGTGTAATGAATGATTTATATATCAAAATGTATGTATGTATGGGGGTGGGGGAAGAAAGAGAAAAGAAAAGGGTCTTTTTTTATTTCACTTTGCACTACTTTCATGTGTCATTTAATTTTACACGACAAAAAGAGAATAAGAGAGAGAAGAATGTATAAAAGATAAGAAACAAGAGAAGATTATGAGTAATAGTAATAAGAAACTGAATAAGAAGAACAATAATGGACAACAGAATAAGAAGAAGAATAATAATAATAACCCTTTTATCACAGATGAGATCCCTTCAGATATAGAGACTAAAATTCTTTCCATTTATACCGATTTATGTATCACTCAAGAAGAGCAAGACTTGTCAAGTAAATATTTATTCAAGATGATATCAAAATTAAACATCAATAAGAAATTACTATTGGACTTACAAATCAAAGAATATTGCATCCCAGGTACAAAAGTATTAGATATTGACTTGTTGATCATTAAATTGGGTAAGATGGTGATATTGACAAGGCATATGACAACTTTAGTTAGAAATTGGTTAATGCTTTTAAAATTATTACCCGATATACAATTACCTAAGGTTGATAACAAAGATGATGAAGATGATGACGATGATGAATTGTTTCGATATCAATTGTCCGTTAAGGATTTACAACATTTATCAAAAGAATTAGCAGTTTTGAATGATTCTAGATTATTAATCGATATGGTTTCAATAACAGGTAAAACATATGTAAATTTCTTACAATTTGGTATCATCTTGGGGAAATTGGATCAACTTGATTGAAAAGAAAATGATATATTTTATTTTTTATAAATTTGGGATTAATACATGGCTTTTTATTTATAAAATGTGTTTTGATTTGAAGAAATTTTTGAGGTAATTCAATTGCCATACAGTTAATGCCACCAATAACATAATGATCAAGACACCAAAGTTTTTAACTCTATTATTAGTTGACTCATTAGTATTTCTTAATCTCTCTTCTCTTTTCTTTAAATATTCCAATTCGTTTATAATCTCATCTGTTAATTCTTCAATTTTTCTCAATGAAACTTCAACAGGTTTTAATTTTTCCAGCAGTTGTACCGCATTCCAATCACGGGCACCTGATCCCAGCTCAACTTCTAATTCAATTTCTCTAAACAAGATACCATTGTTATTCTTATTCACCAGCACATTTTCAAAACAAATATCAAACAGAGCAGTTGAATGAGCAGTGAAGGCAACTCTTAATTTGCCTGCAAAATCCTTCTTGTTACGATACTCATTACCAACACTATCACTAATACGTAAGTTCAAAATTTGTCCATCACCAACAAAACCAGATGAGAAAATGTTGACAACTACTAATTGACCATCTTGAAGAAAATCTCTGATACATGTAGGTTCATTACCAGAACCGGCATGTACATCCATTCGAAGAGCACAGACAGACTGGATCAAAATGACCAACAATGGGATCAAACTGAACTTCATGATGATATGCTTGGTTTGTTTGTTTGTTCCTCAATGGATTCTCTTTGTTTGAAAGAAATACACAACGAACGCAAAAACACAAAAAAAAAAATTAAGCACGCACACGCGTGTTATTTGCTGACACGGATTACCATATAAATGACAGCAATGATCAATATACATATATATATCATGGAACTATCAACAGCGTCACATTCAAGTTTTTACTCATCAATGCTGCAACGTTGGCTCCTGCTAAACATTCAGTTTCCATTGTACTTATGAAGTTCTCCATCATGTTGGGATACCATAATCCATCATCAATCTCGAAATCATGCTCCAGCAAGCTACCTTGTTTCAATACAGGATATGACTCCCATAATTGATGATATATCAATTCATATCCAGAGCTCATATCATCATTTTTGAAAAATTGATCGATTGGGAAGTCGTCATCACTCGTGAACACCTTGTATATATATCTTCCATTGGCATAATCGATGATGTTGATGGAAAAAAACTCATCTTCACAAGGGATCGTGGTGATCAAAGATGGAACGGTATAATCAACATTTGTTGTTTCACTATTTTTAAATGCAAAATAGGTGGAGTTAATCAAATGACTAGATCCAACAATGAACACATTTAATTTGATATACTCTCTCAGATAATCATTCAAATTGGCTGATGTTCCAGTCAACTTCAATCCTTGATGAATTGGAGCTGCAATCACCACTTGATCAAAGTATTCCTCCTCGCCATTATCTGTAATGAGATAATAGCCACCATCACCATTGCTCTTGACAATTTCCGTGACTTTAGTAGATAACCTTAAATTGACTCCACCACCACCGCCGACACTAATATTGCCACCGCTTTGACCCAGTTGTTCGAGAAAATGGGCAAATATTTGATAATTACCACCAACTACCTGTTTAATATCACCCAATGCAGCAGCAACGGTAACTAGTGCAGCAAGTGCATGTATCTTCTCGATATCTTGAGAGTAATTTACCCGCGTTAAACTCGACAAGAATTCTCTCACAAATTGTTCATCGAGTCCTTGAGAAACAAAATAATCTAAACCACTCTGTTTAGTCAATTGCAACAATCCACTGACCTCACCAATCTCAGTCAAAGAAACAAATGGGAACCCACTATCATAATACATTTTTAAAAAAACATCATCGATAATTGTTTTCATCAATTTTTGTAATTTCACAAATTGTCTCCAATATCTCCAGTAAAATTTGATCTTTTGCCATTTAGAATCACTTCTATACACAAACTTTAACCCATTCCAAACACCAATTGTACTGACAATACTTGAGTTTTTATCATGGATATCAAATTCTTGTAATTGTAACCCAAATTTCTCAACTGCACTCATCAATATCACATTCTTATCGATGAATACAGAGGCACCTAATTCGACATCCTCTATACGATCACCATCAGTAATGTTATGTAGCGTGATAGATCTACCACCTACTCTATCTAATTGCTCGAATACGGTGATGTTAAAATGATTAGCTGTGTATCGGTTTAAATAATGAGCAGTACTACTGCCACATGCTCCAGAGCCAATTATGGCGATCTTATCTTTGGAAGAAGATGAAGTTTGAATGTCATATAAAAGTGGAATTTGTTCTTGTTGTTGAAACAGAGAGATTGTTGTTGTAGTTATGAGAAGAAGTGTAGTTATCAATACCAATTGCATTCTTTTAGTCATATATATATATATAATTGTAGTGTAATATTGTTTAAAATGTGTAACAAGTTATCAATATTTGAGATAAGACCGAACAACAGAGTAATGTAGTGTGCAGATACTCAATCGAGCAGCGTACCTGACTAAATATTTCAACCTCACCATCCTCGTATCTTACACTTGACTCAAGAAGAAGAAGAAACATCAACTTTTCAAAACTCAGTTACCATCTACTAATGACAGTGAAAACTATTTCAGATTGCAAAAGTTTACTCAATAGAGTCCTTATTATATAAGTCACATGAACAGTGTATATATATACAACACGCTCATAATTAATTATAAAATATTAATTATAAAATACTGGAAATGGTTTATACAATTCATCAAGATATTTGACCTCTTCCTCTGAGAGTTCAAGTTGTGTACCTTTGACGGCATCCTCAACTCTTTCAACTTTTGTAGCACCAACTATAGGAATACAACCTTTGACAACACTCCAAGCAATAGCGATAACTGCCATTGAAACTCCCTTCTTTTTAGAAAGCTCTTCAACTCTGTCTATGATAGGAGCATTTGGTCCCTCTAAAAATCCACTAACGAAAGAACTAAAGGCTTGAGCTCTGACAGTGGTATTTTGTTTATCCCTAGGTTTAGCCAAGATACCTGTACCAATTGGTGACCAAGGAATGATACCAACACCTGTTTTTTCGCAATATGGAATCATTTCTCTTTCCTCCTCTCTATAAATCAAATTATGAAAGTTTTGCATAGCTATAAATTTATGCCAACCATTTTTTTCAGCAACATTTTGTAAATTGATAAATTCATATGCACGCATAGTTGAAGCTCCAACGTATCTTGCCTTTCCTGACTCAACGACATCATTCAATGCTCTCATGATCTCCTCATCTGGAGTTGATGGATCATAACGATGAATTTGATAAAGATCGATATAAGTACCTAATCTCTTAACGGAGTTCTCTGCAGCGGTCAAGATATGTTTTCTAGACAATCCCCTTTTATTGATAAATTCTGGATCATTTACATCAACGGTGAAGCCAGCCAGACCAACTGGACCAAAACATTTAGTCATGATTACAACACTATCTCTTGGGATATCATATTGCTTGAGAAATTTACCAAGTAATATTTCAGAATAACCACGACTGTAAACATCAGCAGTGTCATAACTTCTAATACCAATATCATAAGCTGCTTTTAAGATTTTGAAAATTTCAGCTTCATCCTCCATTACCCAATCACCCATCCAATCTGCTTTACCAAAACTCATGCATCCAAGAATGACCTTGGAAACTTTCAATCCAGATTTCCCCAAGTTAACGTAAAAATTTGGTGGTATTGATGTTGTTGTTGTTGTCATTGTTCAAAATGTTTTTTTAGATAATAGTAGTCGAAAGCTTTTATTGATACTGTGTCTTTCACTGTTATTACTGTATGGCTTAACTAATGTAAAACTCTAGGAAGTTTACCTTTTTATAAGGAGTTTTTTGCATCTTATAAAAGAACGCTCATAAGGGACTTAATGGTTCATACTTGGACGACATGATTTGAGTCCTTAGTAGTTAGTTACCCATCTAGTAGTGACAATTGACGCAAATAAGGGGTTTTAGAAACATGCGTCATGGAGATAAGGGATGAGTTAATCCTTATTTTGATTGGATTACATATTGTTGATGCTTTGATGCCAATTGGAATACGAGTACGATAAGCTTCTTTTGTTGCGCCACATTTGATTTATTATGCACGATATTGAACCAAAAAAAAAATCTGGTTTTTTTGAAATTAGAAAGAAGAAAACAAAAAGGACACCACTGGAAGGAAAATTAAATTAGGTTGAACACAGTTCTTGTACCTTTATATAACATAAGTACACAAAACCTCGACACGAAACCAGAAAAAGTAACTTTGATCGGCAAACAAAAATCTGATGGATAAGGGACAACTTCGAAATTGATGCTCTTTTACAACAAACTCTCTTTGAGATATATATTTCTTTTACATCCATGAAATATGCTTTCGATACACCACTTAGATGTGTTCTGTTTTGATATAGCTTTTGGGCTCTCAATTTGGAAAAAAGAAATTGATTTAGTAACTATATATTTCAAGAGTCAAAGCTAAGAAATAAAGAGACTGATGATCTGTGTAACTGGATTGATATGGAATTTTCAAAGCCTCCACTAGATGCATTTTTGATGTCTCCAAAGCAAAAAGAAAACACATAAGACTGATTAGTCAATTACCCAATGATTTAACCTTGTTGCAAAAAAAAGATTGATTTCGAATTTTTGATAGCCACATTCAAAAAGATGAAAGATACGCTGATGATTGTAATGAATAAAGAAAACCCAAAAGTCTTCATATAATAGATACTGAGCTAGTGATCCCCAAGAAAAAAATCTTCACACTTTCGGGTGTCTTCTCTTGTAATTTACTATATATTTCCTGATAGTAAGACATCAAAGAAATGTTGTTGTTAAAAAAGCTTAAAACCTATGAAAAAAACGAAGTGTAATAATAATAAATGATTAGCCGCCGATAGGATCATACATATGTTGATCATGTTGTTGATCTGAGAGACACAATAATAGACACAAGTACCGGGGCAACCAACGCTTGCAAAATTAGTTCGATGACAAGAGGAGATATTAAGGTGAAATAAAATAGCAACATCAGATGTTAAGGGAATTGATACAAAGTGAATAAGATTCTAATAATAAGAAAAAACACAGCAAAAGCGGTAATTGTAAAAATGTAAGGAGTAAAGGAATAAAAAAAAGCGAGCCTATAAGATAGATAGGAATGGTAACGAGAAAAAAGCGTTTTGGCACCATAACTCTCTGCTAACATATAAATCGATAATCTAGTATGAAGTGCTATTGTCTGCAGAAGACAAAGGGCCAAACAAAAAAAAAAAATTGATGCACAGAGCATGAGAGATAATCTAAAAACAAACTCAGCAGTCAAACAAAAGAGAGTGGATCCGAAATTGAAGTTTTATCAAATAGAGGAGATGATAAACAACAAGGAAAATCAAAGAGAATCAGTAAATAATAAATTGAATTCAAAAGAATTGGAGTAATCTCACACATAGCATGGAAGGGTGATCAAAAATCAAACTAGGACATTTCATTCATTTTTTTCTTTTTCTTTCTTAGTATATCACAAGCAGTGTGTGAATGATTGTGTGAAAAATCAAGATGTAAAAAGTGTGATAAGAACAAAAGCTGGATATATATAAAAAAACGAGTGAGATTGGATTGATGAGAGAAAGAGAAAAAGTTTTATAAAAAAGGTGGGACAAAAAAAAAAAAGGAAAAACAAATTGTTTGATACAGGCAGTTCATTTCATTTCATGGCAAAAACACATAAGAGTCTATGGTCACTCAAATAATTTGAAGTGTTTAGAAACAGTGGTAATAATAATAATAACAACAGTGGAAAAATACGGGTTCTGGATGAAATATTGAACTGGTCATAGTTTTAAATTTTTTTTTTTTTTTTCAACCAATGACTTTTCTAAGTTTACCAAAGAATCCCTTTGTTTTGATGGTGATTGATTTTTTCTCCTTTGGAAGAGTTGCATAACTCTTTGTGACAACAGTTTCTGTGGTGACACTGACCTGCTTTGGTTCTTCATCAGCAGCCTTTGATTCTGTTGCCAGCAGCAGCAGCAGCTCTGGGGAATTGATTTCTTCCTCATCAACAAGTTGTTCTTCATCAATGAATTTAGAATCTTCTCCTTCAACGGCTTTTGGTTCTGCAATTGCTTCTTCTTCTTCATCTTCTTCTTCCTCGTCTTCATCATCTTCGTCTTCTTCTTCTTCTCCATTATCGACAGTAGCTGCACCATCGACAACGTCTGTTGCAGCAGAAATGGTTGGAGCATCAGCTTCAACAACACCATCTTCCAGATCACCTTTAGAAGGATCCAATGTTTTCAAACCTTCAGCATCTGTTTCGCTTTCCTTAGTTGTGGTATTGGTAAGAGGAGTTTCAGAAGCAAGTGAAGAAGTAACAGCTGTAGTAGTTGCATTACCATTTGAAGATACAGTAGTAGTCTTCTTAACCTTCTTCTTAGTCTTCTTTACTTTTTTTTTGTTTTTACCACCTCTTGGACCGGATGTAGATGGAGCTTTATCGTTATCGCCACCGTTTAATGATTTTGGATCAACAGTGGATACATTGTTAAAGGCATCGATATTAGCGGCATCTGCTGGAACAGCAATACCTGGTTCACCAGCCAAAGTTTGTTGTTGACCCTCGGTTGATGGCATGACAGTGGTTTTAACTTCACCATTTGCAGCAGTTTCAATAGGTAAACCACTTTCTGGTATACCGGTAGCAGCAGCAACAGGTTTCAAATCGGAAGGATAAATGACATTATTCGATATTTCATTTGAAGTTTCAATAACACCTTTTGAAGAAGTGCGCCATTCACCATCAACAACATATTTGTACAATAATTTTTCATCGGACGGAGGTAATGGTACATTTAATTCAAAAGATCCATCAGCTTGTTTAACTAATGGAAGAGATTTTGACCAGTTGTCAAAAGTACCTGTGACAATGACTTCGGAAGGACCAGGACCCCTATGATAGACAAAGATTGGTTAGTATATATGTATATATATATATGTTTAGACAATTTAATTTTCTAAACATATAACTGTGAATTCTCGACGACGAGATGCCATCTGCGGGACAACCGTTTGAAGGGAATATTGCAACAGGGAAAGGATTAATGTCATAATATATGAGTCATTAAATTCCAAAAATAACAGGGACATACCAGGAGAATTTGTAGAATGTGTAACTCATTTTTTGGAGGTGATTGACAGGCAATTGAATGATTTTGTCAATAAGATGATGGGTATTAGATGTGAAGGGTTATACAAAGGATGGGACTGAAAAGTGTTGCGGTTGAAATTTTTTTTTTGTTTGTATCTTTTAATTAATTTCTTTTGATACGAGAATTGGTACTCGGGCGCACACCTTTTACTAGCCGAAATGAAGAGTGAAAGAAGAAAGAAAAGCTGTCAATTTACACACTAATTTGTTTGGAAAGTTTACTCATAATATCATCCATCAACATCATCACCCGACCACAATCTTCATCAATGATATGATCATCATTACAACAAGATCAACTTTAAAGATGATGAGTTATAAAACAAAGTAGTAAAAATGTAAAAAAGTGGCATCAAGTGTTCCGGATCTAATAATTCAACAAAACTTTGTAGCATAGATCTACTAAGTAAAAACATGTCAAGAAGATCTTTACCCCCCAACCAAATTCATAAACAAATAAACAAATCAAAAGGTTAAGGTTGGAGCCGTCATTCGATGAAAGGTTTGTTATGAAACACTAAATACACAACTCTAATCTCCGGATAATCTCGGAGTGTATTGTTTATACATTTCACCGATGTCAAACTCTTTTTTCCGTAAGATATCAAATATATATATCACTTGTCACAATACATGATCATTATACAACAATCTCTTAAAGGTATTCAAAAATTATGTTTTATTAACCCATAACTCCATACAATAAATCATTTCTTCCACTATATGAGTATTTCCTAAAAAACAATTAATTATAATGATCCATGCCTGGTATACGTTGATAAGGATCTGATGAATTGTGTTTGTTGAGATCGTCTATTATTAGACTCTCAATCCTGATTAATTAATCATCACCTTGATTCTTTATTATACACTTGCATTATATATCATAGAAACTCAGTAAACCAATGTAATCGATTTATACACATGGATTCAATAGATTGGATAAATTCTCATACACAAGAATGACCAGTAAATCTCTAGTTTTTGCAGTCTTCTGTTCATGTCGTCAATTACTTTCCTCTATGTTAAGGGGGTAGTGTATGATGTGACCAATTTGATACTTCAAATAAATTGCTTCTTTTTATTTTAACAAATCAATTATATCAAAATAGAGATCACAAACATAATATTAACTTCACCTGGCATCCATATCATCATGTCATCTAATAATAACAATCAGTCATCTAATTCGAGAACAATTACTACAACAGAAGAAGAGATTCAAATTCCTCCTGTGCTACATCTCTCTGCAGATCATAATCATCTGCCCATAGAAGATTCTTCTAACTCTGCTTCTGTCAATAAGAAGAAGAAGAAGCAAAAGGCCGAAGTGAGATGGAAGGAAGGTACAATAGATAACGAGAATTTGAACAGAAAGAAGACAAAGAGTGAGTTTATTTTGATTTGATTTAATCACTTTAACGCCATTATAATAATGTATGAAACTAACAAATAATTTCCCATTATCTATAGTTTGTTGCATTTTCCACCCACAGCGAGATTTCGACGAGTTGATAAAGGAAGATGCATTAGAAAAAGCTGATTCTGGGCACAGCTCTTGTGATAGTGAATCATCAGACAGCGATTCCGATAGTGATAGCGATACCGATCCGGAATTAGTTGGTGGCGATCATAGCAATAGAAAGAATGCGCCATTACCGGCACCAAATGCATATGAGATACAACCAAAGTACAAGAAATTTAGTTAATTTTATGAATGTTTTGGAGATTGATGCTGTTGTGAGATTATTAATTTGGGAAGCTTAAAGAATTCGAAGTTATGCATTACAAGATATATATATATATATTAATAGATACTATAGGACATATAAACATCGACCCGTGTCATTGAGGACAGGACATGGTTGCTATGATATTTAATGAATTACATTTTTGCACCAATATCAAAATCAAAAGAGGCATCCTAGTTCTGATCTAATATATATTCCGAGCAGTATTACTCTTGAACCCCTCGATGTGTGTAATCAATGAGACTTCTATACCTGCAAGTACTACTTTTTTTTGAGAATTCACATGCTCATTTCTTTTACTTGTTTGTGACACAAAAACAGAACACAAAAAGGAATATAAAAATAAAAAAGGATCAATTTGAATCCCTTTCTCTTGATCACTCATATATCATTCATCAAGAACCGAATTGGCCAACGCTTATATCATGCTACAGACTCAGTATTCGACAGCATCTTAAGGGAAGTACTACTTTAATACAGTCATCAACCGACACTGTTAATGGCATCCATTCTAACCCCTTGTTTCTCAAACAAGCGCTATTAAAAACAAAATCACTTACCGCTCAACCACAATTTCACAGCAATTATTGCAATTAAAGAGATACTCAGGTGTTACTACTGTATTGAAAGCGATCACATTATCTCAAATCATTACCAATATTAAAGAGGTTCCTCTGAATATTTGGAATAAAATTCATCTTTACAATGGCGGCAAATCCTTAAAATGAGAAGCATTTTTTATATCGAATTAGACATATCAATGGCAAACACAGTTTATGAAAGTCAAGATGGGGCGATATTGGAAATAGATCATCATTGGAGGAAGACCCTGAGACTTTTGAGGAGAAACAAAATTTGAAATATACTAACCCTTACTAACACCAATCGATTCTAGCTTTTACATCACTAACACCAATCAATTCTAGCTTCCACACAGAACTCTGAGAACTCATGTGGGTATCACATCAAAATTATACTAACCCTTACTGACACCAATCCATTCTAGCTTTTACAATACTAACCCCAATCGATTCTAGCTTCCACACAGAACTCTGAGAACTCATGTGGGTATCTTGTCAGAATTGTACTAACCCTTACTAACACCAATCCATTCTAGCTTTTACAATACTAACACCAAGCGATTCTAGCTTCCACACAGAACTCTGAGAACTCATGTGGGTATCACGTCAGAAATATACTAACCCTTACTAACACCGATTCATTCTAGCTACTACATTACTAACACCAATCCAATTTTAGCTTCCACACAGAACTCTGAGAACTCATGTGGGTATCACATCAGAATTATACTAACCCTTACTGACACCAATCCATTCTAGCTTTTACAATACTAACCCCAATCGATTCTAGCTTCCACACAGAACTCTGAGAACTCATGTGGGTATCACATCAGAAATATGCTAACACTTACTAACTCTACTACACTACAGATCAGAGATTTTACTATGAAGGCATTGACAATTAGTGTATCTGCTTCTAATATGTTCACTTATTAGGATTGCACACAAATACCACCCGATATAGATTCTTCGGGTAATGAATAATGGATGATAAAATTTGGGCATAATTCTCACGGGTAGGATAGAAGCCATCCAAACAATACAGCCGAATTGACGGCAACTGCTATTTTCGAAGTGAATTGCTAAGAGACAACAAAGAAGAAGCATCACATAGAGCTGGAAGTTTCAAAGAACCAACTTAGCATGAAATTGGAAGTGGGGAAGCAGTCTGGGATATACTGGAGGATAATTACCTTCGATATCCATCATGTTAAAACAAGAGAATACTCAAGCAGTCTCGTTTAAAGGTACGCTAGTTGGGGTACCCAAGAATGACTCCCTGGAGTATACTGAAGGAGTCTCAACTCCGATGTAGTATGCTTCAGGGTATTCGGCTGGTATACCCGAAGTATACTCGCCAGAGGTACGTCAAAAAACGGCGACTCCGACGGCAAATCCCTGGAGTATACTGAAGGAGTCTCAACTCCGATGTAGTATGCTTCAGGGTATTCGGCTTGTATACCCGAAGTATACTCGCCAGGGGTACGCTAAAATGGCGACCCCGAAAGCAAATCCCTGGGGTATACTGAAGGAGCCTCAACTCCGATGTAGTATGCTTCAGGGTACTTAGCAGGTAGACCTGAGACGGACCGGCCTGAAGCCCTAACTGGTATACCCCTAAAATTACTCCATGGGGTATACTGAAAAGGCTCATCTCGGAGATAGGCTTCCAGGTATTAGGCGCAAAGCTCGCCCAAGGCGGACCCGTCAGAAGCACGTAAAAATGGTGTACGCAAAAGCGAAGTCCTGAGTATCTTAGACAAAGGCTGACGTCAAACTAACGCGTATCTTACCAAATGTACGAGAAAATTGTAGTTTCCAATGGTTGTGATCTCAAAAACGTATCTTATCCTAACTAGAAATGTGTATCTATGAATATGATGGTAAGGAGAGCTTTTCTACCATTCTGTTCATGTGTACAAATTTTTATGAGGAATGAGATGCACTTTGACTTTTCTCTATTTATCTCAATAGGGGTACCGTATTCGCTTCTCTTGCCAGATCTTACAACGCCTTACTTTGAAATACTTAAGGTGTATTATGAGACCAGCAAAATGACCGGTAGCAGTATGTAGGGGCTTAAATTGTTTTAGTGATCAATGTCTTTCTCAGTAAGCACTGCTGTAATATACACCCTAAATAAACCGGGCAACTAGAAGTGACTAACAAGATGAAAGGACAACTTCTTCGGAAGAATTGTTCAATGAGAACATGAAGTATATTGTTTACACAATAAAGAAGAGGAAATGACACAATTAAGATGTCAAATGAAGCATTAATTTGGAACTAATTATGGAAAAATGTTGAAAACAAAAGAGTGATATACTTAAGAATCAGAGGGGCTCTTTCCGCATTACACCGAGAAGTAATGGAAGCACTGAGAGAGCTGTTAAATCAGTTTTAACTTTGCTGCAATATGCTACAAATTGACGATCGATTAGCCTCCGAGTACATTTATCGAGGGTACGTTTAACTGGCTGGAATATAAAAGTGGTAGGTCCAGGATATAATTATCCATCCCTCCCCCAGGTGAAAAAACGGCTGTGTCTCGGGGATGTGCGTTAAAAGCAGGACATAGTAGTACGCACGATTAAGTTGGCGCTCTGGCGTTAGAAATACGCCATGAGCTGCTAAAAATCATACGTCATGGAAAAGCAAAAAACGCTACACTGTAAAAAAACTTTTGCAAATGTTTTCTTGAACAGATCTTCATTTGTATAGTGAGGGAGGAGTGGTGAGTTGAGAGATTCTTGAAAATGTTTAACACAAAGGAAATTAGTATGTGTCGATGATGCGAATCTGACTATTTGAATCATTTATGGGATAACACCTATAAAAGAGATGATCAGAGAAGATCCACGCGCGCATGTGATCTATTACGATATTAATTTTTTTTCCTTTTAGACTATTAGTCAATTAGTTACACACTTAGACACAAAACAATGCCTAAGAAGAATCCACAATCACGACACACAGCGACAGCTAGCACCACCACCACCACCACCACTACATCGATACCGTACGTTTTCCCTACCCATTTTCTTCAACTCCCCAATAAACCCATCCATTACCAACCCACACTCCACAATTTGCTACCACCACCTCGCGCTAGCCATATTATCACGATCCCAAAATTTCTCCCATCGGCAATATGCATAGAATTGATTAAATCATTTGAACTTGGGTTAGAGCTCACGACGACGCCGAAGTTGAAAGGGAAGGACTATGCAGCGAGGGTGAATGATCGAGCAATGGTATGTGATGATTTGCTGGCGGGGCTGTTGTTTGAGTATATGTACAAATTGTTGAATTATCAGGATCCGTACGAGAATGTGACTGATGATGATGAAGAAGTTGTTGGCAATCGTAATGACGATGATGATGCTGATGATGATGCAGAATTCCGAAATTGTATTGGGTTGAACCCAAATTTGAGAATTTATCGATACTCTCTGACGAAACAACAATTTTTCGACAAACATTACGATGATGATGTTATAGTGGAAGTGATACTGAGGAATATTGATGGTATTGCTGTTAAGAATGGTGATCGAAAAAAAATGCAACAAGATTGTGCCGGTGGCGATACAAAACCGATAAATAACTGTAGTAAAAGAAAAATTAAGGGCAAAACACGATACACATTGTTGATTTATTTGACGGGAGGTGAAGAATTGCAAGGTGGAGACACCATTTTCTACCTCGATGACAATGTCAATGGTAGTATGGAGAGAGAGATCAAGGTTCATCCCGAGGTTGGGTTAGCTTTATTGCATAAACATGGAGATGATTGTTTATTACATGAACTGGAGTTGGTTACAAAAGGTGTCAAATGGGTCTTGAGATCGGATTTGGTTTATCCTCTATGATCACATAATTTTTTTTTGTTTTCCCGCTAAAGCATAGATTCTAAACTAATTAAAGTACCATACGTTTCCTTTGGCATCTTGTATTCAATCATACCAGCAAATATCATACAATTTTTCCCAATCAGTGTCAATTCGTTGATCTTTTCCTTGTTCAAATTGAATTTCGAATTCTTCAAATTTGTGATCAATTGTATCAAACATGTCATCGTTATGATCAAGAGATTTGGTACATTTCTAATGATGGCATCATCCAATTTGATGAAATCTTGTGAAATTCTCTTAAATTGAGTGAAATTGACAGTTGTTGATATGATTGGTATTATATCCAATTCTTCAATGATTTTTAAACAATTTTCCCAATTTTTCAAAGTGAATGAATTTCTTAACTTGATGAATTTCAATAAGATGGAACAAGTTTCCTTGTTTTTCAATTCAATCTTTGAAGAAATTTCAGTATTCAAATTGTAAATCAATGATAAATTGGTGGCAATGTTAATTACCTCCTCATCACTACTAAATGGTTTGTCCAACTCAGTCACACTCAATAACTCCCCTAATAACTTGTTCACAATGATCACCACTGTATTGTATTCCTTCGATAATTGGTACAACAAAATACTTTCCTGGTATCTACCCTCTTCATCGGCTCTAATGGCAGCTTGTTTTGTGATTTTGGTGAAGAACTCTTCCTCATCTTGTAATTGTAATAATTTTTTACGTTGTTCAATTACACCTGGAATTCTTACACCATCTTTATCAATAGATCCTAATAACATGGTGAACTCTCTAGTTTCCAATACCAATTTCCTTAAACTTTCCAAACAGATATCTTTATTCTTAGCACGTTGTAAACAGATCAATATCAAATACTCGCACAGTATTCTTGGATCAGATATCCTAAAAGTTCTTGTGTAAGATATTAACATTGCTGCAAAATTCAAAAAACTCTGTCCTTCATCGTTTGTGACAATCAATGAATCGGCTATCTCTTTCGTGGCTCTGATCAATCCATAATATGATAATCCAATAGCTAAATGTACAGCGTCTACTTCATTTATCGAGTACAAGTACAGCACCCCTAATTCATATAAACCAACAAAGGTTAATACTTGCAAATAGAGGGAGTTACTATTGGCACCGTTGAAATTATCTGGACCCAATTGCACCACACTATTTTGTAAATCGATTAAAGTATATCTTTCGTGAACAGGATCATCCTCGATATTATCCTCTCTAGTGAAACTGAGATGAACCCATAACCAGTCTTCGATACTGGATGTGATGTGTGGTAAATTTTTCCTTGTCAAATCACATCTACCAATAATCTTGTAAACAGCGTATCGGTAAGGATCTGATTCTTTATTTAAATGTTTGAAATATTGATTAAATTCCAGATGTAATCTCTCATGTAATTCTTGTGGTAATTTTCTCTCTGGTGAATTGACATATGATTTCAAATAAACTGGGAAAGTTTTTTCCAATTTTTGAAAATTATCACGATTATTCATCGTCACTTCCAATGCTTCTTCATATAAACCTGCTCTCAATAGGTAAAAAATCATTGCCCATATTGGTAATCCATTCACCACTGATAAATTGCTTATTTTCCATTCATCATTGGTTTTCAACCTATGTTCGACGAAAAATTTCAGTTTTTCTAAATTTGTTGGATTTATCTTGTTTGTTAAGTTGATGGTTGTTCTATATGACTCGTTGATATAATCAAGAAATTGTTGTTCCAAACATTGCATCGAGTTTTTAGTAATTCTCTTTCTCAAATTAATTGCATCAAAATCGTTTATGTTCGAACTGTTGTAGCCTTTGTAAAATGACAGTTCCGGTAATGACACACTGGTTTCATCTGTCGAACAAAGACTATTTATGATTTTCCAAGTCTCATGAACCTGTTTTGATTTGACGTCACTTTGCTGCTTTGATAATTCACTAAACACCAATGCAATTGGATATGTTTTATCCAGCTGTCTATTTTCATTCAATTCGTATATAATCTCGGCGTGTGTCTCGAACCGTTTTCTCAAGGCGTAAGATACATTTGGGTTAAGCAAGTTTTCATTGGGCAAGACCGGCAGTTTCACATCAGAAAATTCGCCTCTATTCAAAATTGAATTCTTGGTCTTATCATTTGATTTCCATTTGATTGAAGAAGATTTGAGTTGTTGCGGTACACCACCACCAACGCTGTTGAGTGAATCTTTTCTATTCAATATAACTTGAAATTTCTCTCTCAATTCGGCTTTCCTTTGTTTCCAATCAATGGATATATTTTGGTTAACAAATGTATCAAAGTCTCTTGCAGCATTTGACAAGCTCTGTTCAATGGCAATCAATATATTTTCATCTTTTTTCAGTTGTATATCGAGCAGCAGATCTGGGATAGAATTAGGACGAACCATATACGATTGTAACTGAGTCTGTTGCTCAATCGAGCTCAACTCATTTTCAATGTCTTCTACAGCAATGCCGCTAGGAGCCAACAAGTAGTGAGCTTTTGTATAATGTTGATCATCTGATTTATCCTTTCTCAATTCATTTGTTTGTCTTCTGATCTCTGGTAAACCCAACTGAATGGTGCCCAAATCACTGGATCTCTTGGGAAGATTGCGTGAAGACTCCAACAATTCCTTTAATAATGATTTTCCAGATGTTGAAGAATCATCTTTAGGAGGCTCAGGTCTGGCGAACATCTCCCGAATTGTGTTGTTAATGTATTGTTGTTGTAGTTGTTGTTGTTTCTACTCTTTTACACTTTGCAAAACAAAAAAACAAAAAAAAACTTTTTTTAAACTTGTGACCCGTGGATTAAGATATTGGCAGATGGATTAACAATAACATTGACAATACAATTACACATCATCATCATACTAATTACCATCCCTCAGTATAACAATCAATCACATCAAGTGATCTCTCCGTACAAATAAACAGATTCGTTACACATAAATTGCCTTATAAACTCCCTTTGATACAAAACTCTCATCAACAAACATCAACATACCCTTGTTATAGTCTACGTCAAAAGAAATAGTGATCTCTTTGACCAAGCGAAAATTTAACAACTGAAGCTGTAAAGATTTAGTGCAACTAAACGACCTTCTCACAGGTGATGATGGAAATTGTCGCTTCTGTATCAATGTTGACTTTTATAAGCTGGAAATCATTACAAGAATTGAGACCTTGCCTTCTGTTGTTGTTGTATCTTTAATTGCTGTTGAGCCAGTACCATTCTCCTTGGAGGATATACCTGTAAAGAAAATCATATAAGTGTTAGTATCAAACATAATTTTATTGACCAATATTTGTATAAAAAATCCAATTGAAATACACTCACCTTTGCACCAAACCAGCCATACTTGAAAGCCAATTCATGGGCCAAGATCTCTCCAAATCCCAACATCATCCCATTGACAAATGGTAATATCAAGTTTATCCCACAAGTGGCGAAGAATCTAGAGATTGTCAAAACCAATGGCGTTGATGCAGTCGTCACCACTGTCGGGTGAGAGTCGTCTTCACCTTCAGTGACAAACACATCATCCTCAGTGGCATCCGCATCAGAACTGTTATTGATGGCGATGGTGTCATCGGTATTGAGATGATCAGAAACCATGTCTTGTGTAGATAGCACGTCTTTTACTTCATCACTAGTAATAATGCTGGAGTCCTGTGCAAGAGCGGTACCTGCTTCCAGACCCAACTGGATCAAATCAGCAGCCATTTCAAACAATTAAAATCTATAGGGTATATATATATATATATTCATATATATAAATATGTTGAGTTTAACTGAATGTTGCCTCAGTTGTATCTCTCTCTCCGTTAAAAAAATTGTGTAAGGGAAAAGGAGAAAAATGTTGAACAAATTTATTATACACACTCTCTCTTTATTATCACATCAACCCAATACCCCACACCGTATAGTATCCAGCAATATCAACTCATCGACAACGCTGAGAGATTAGATATATACGTTAGACAAATCTATATATATATATCACACAATGTCTAATGTAGAGAATGAAGCAGATGTGGTTGGAAGAGCGTTGATCGCCATAGTGGATATTGGTTCCAATGGGATTAGGTTCTCCATCTCTTCAAAACTGTCACACCATGCAAGGATCATGCCTTGCGTTTTCAAAGATAGAATTGGAATCTCTTTATTCGATGCCCAATTACCTTCAGAAGATAATGACGACCTTGATGGGATGGGATTTAAGCAACCAATTCCACAATCAACGATAGCCGATGTAATATTTGCAATGAAGAGATTTAAATTGATATGTGACGATTTCGGTGTCTCCCCAGCTGGTGTCAAAGTTGTTGCCACAGAGGCTACAAGAGAACTGGCAAATTCACAAGAGTTCATAGACACAATACGAGATCAATTAGGTTGGGAGGTTGAATTGTTGAGCAAACAAGATGAAGGTAGATGTGGTGCTTATGGTGTTGCCTCTTCTTTTAATGAAGTGAGTGGATTATTTATGGATGTAGGTGGAGGTTCAACTCAAATCAGTTGGATGGTGAGCAAAAACGGTGAGATCCAATTGAGTAAAAACCCAGAGTCATTACCATATGGAGCACTGCTGTTGACTTATCGGTTGAAAAATGAAGATTCTAAAAATGTATATCAAGAGATCAGACAATCATATAAACTGGCAATGAACAAAATCGAGATACCACATGAATTGCAAGAAGAAGCTGAGAGAAATGGAGGCTACGATTTGTACGTCTGTGGAGGTGGGTTTAGAGGTTTTGGTCATTTATTGTTGGCTCAAGATCCCACATATCCAATACCTACAATAATCAATGGATTATCGGTATCATATTCAGACGTGGAATCAATGTCCAATTACCTTTTTTTAAAAAATGCAATCCCAAATATCAAGACAAATAACGTTGATGATATTTTTAGAATTTCAAAAAGAAGACGACAACAATTACCTGCTGTTGGATTATTGATCAGTGCTGCATTTGAATCCTTACCTAAAATTAAAACAATTCATTTCAGTCAAGGTGGTGTTAGAGAAGGTGTGTTATATGCAATGATACCACAAGAGCTAAGAGCAGAAGATCCATTGATAACAGCTTCTAAACCTTATGCTCCATTATTGATGCAAGATTATTTAAAATTACTTAGAAATGCTCTTCCGATAAACATCGTCCCCGATGAGATTTATAACAGTATAGCGCCACTGTTATGCAACTTGGCATTTGTCCATGCATCATACCCTAAGGAATTACAACCTACTGCTGCATTACACGTTGCCACTACTGGTATCATCGCTGGAAGTCATGGTTTATCACACAAGGCTAGAGCATTAATAGGATTGGCTTGTAGTGACCGTTGGGGGTTTGAAGTCCCTGAACCTGAAGAAAACTTTGCTGAGAATTTGGAGAAATTGGTTAAAGAATCAGATCCTAATGGTGATATGTTGGTATATTGGTGTCGAATAATTGGTAAAGTGATGCATGTTATCTGCGGTGTTCACCCTGGTGGTAATATCAGACCTGGTCTGATAAATTTTAAAGTATTGGATAAGAGTGTCAAGGAAAATACAATCGATATCATGGTTGAGTTGTCACCGGATGATATCAAGACAAGCGCTAGTGTAAGAGGAAGAATTGGCTCATTACAGAAGAAAATTAAAAAGATGAATAAAGTGTACAATCTTAAAAACAAAGTCAGAATAGGGGTAGAATATGTGGATGACCCAAATAGTATTTAGTTGTGGGGTTTATCTTTTGTTTTTGTTAAAGAGATCAAATGAATATAATAATGTGTACTTTTTTTGAATGTTAATTCACAGTCGTGTCCTATGTACTCAAAGCTATTGTATTGAAACAAAAAAACAAAAAAAATAAAGAATGTTCGTGAAGAAATCATCGTTTTAACAAGAGAGATCAAGATTGACAGCCAGCTTAAGCTTCCCCATATCATCCAATTCGTCACCAACTCTCGAGTTTATCAATAGCAGCCATAGAAGAATATATCCGATCTTAACTATTCAATTATTGGAATCATGGCTCCAAAGATTGAACCAGGCAAGGCCAAAATTCCGGATACTCAAACAACAAACTTGCAACAACAACAACAACAACAACAGCTGCTGCAGGTACGATCAAATGAAGCCCCACTGACGCCCAACCAGGCCCCACAACAGCAGCAGATGCAGCACTCACAACAGCAACAACAGCAGCTGCAGCTGCAACAACAACAACAACAACAACAGGCAAACAGAGCTAGTGGTCAATTTTCTCAAGCGGACTTGAATAGAATTGTTTTGGAATATTTGAACAAGAAAGGTTATCACAAGACTGAGTCCATGTTAAGAATAGAAAGTTCCAGAATTCCTGGACTGCAAGTTGCACCGGTGACACCACAAAACGCTGAATTGACGAGGCCCACACTGCCTGGATCACTGAAGAAGTCAGAATATGATACAGAGCTGGATGTGTATTCAAGAGGTTATTCTGTACTAAGGTCATGGTGTGAGTCCTCGTTAGATTTATATCGTGCCGATTTAGAGAAAGTGTTATTCCCTGTTTTTGTCCATTGTTATTTGGATTTAATTTCCAAAAATTTTATAACTGAGCTGAGATTTTTCTTTGAGAAATATTCAAGTGATCATTTGGTGTTGCACAATTTCGAAATCACAAAGTTGAGTGGGATTGGCTTGAAAGAACATTTAGAAGAGAATGAAGTAGCCAAAATTTTCAGAGAGAATAAGTATAGATTGGCCATTTCTAAGACATCGTTGAATTTGTTGTTGTATTTTTTACATGAAAATGAAGCTGTTGGTGGCTCGTTGATAATTAGAATCATTAATCAGTATATCGAGCCAGAGATCAACAATGAGAACATTAACAACATCGAAAACACTTCAGAGAGAGAAGGTGAAGCAAATCCAAATGAAGGTATACATCAATTGGATTTGTTAATAAACAAAAAAGTACAAAACTCCCAACAAGGAATTTCACAGTTAAATTCTAAGCCAGTTAATTTAGGGAAATTACCTATTGACCCTGATTTTCAAAAGGAAGTTGAATTAGAGTTGAAACAAAAAGATGAGGATGAAAAATCAAATAATGATGATAATAATAATAATAATAATAATAATAACGAAGTGGTAAAAAAAACTTTAGTTGAAGAGTTTCAAGATTTACATAAAGAGGACAAATCTTTGGAGAGTCCATCAAGAGAGTTGTTACCGCTACCTATCAAATCTTCTATCGATTTGAAAAGAGAGATCAAGTACGTTCAAGATTCAAGGTCGAAGATCAAATTGGATGCTGTACAACTGGCTTTGCCCAGCATATGTATGTACACTTTCCATAACACCAACGATGACATGACTTGTTTAAATTTCAACAAGGACTCAACATTGATAGGTGCTGGATTTCAAGACTCATATATTAGATTGTGGTCTATCGATGGATCACCATTGAAATCTGTTTTGAAAAATGATCCTTTTAACCAACAACTGTATCAAAACTCGAGAAGGTTGATTGGTCATAGTGGGAGTGTCTATGGTTTGGATTTCAGTCCCGACAACAAGTATATGATATCATCAAGTGAAGATAAAACGGTGAGGTTATGGTCGTTAGACACTTATACCTCGTTGGTTAGTTATAAAGGACACAGTGGACCCGTTTGGGATGTCAAATTTTCTCCATTTGGCCATTATTTCGCCACCCTGTCCCATGATCAAACGGCAAGATTGTGGTCGTGTGATCATATCAATCCATTGAGAATTTTTGCAGGTCATTTGAATGATGTTGATTGTGTTGAATTCCATCCTAATTCCACCTATGTGTTCACCGGCTCTAGTGATAAGACTTTAAGAATGTGGGATGTTGCCCGTGGTGAAAGTGTCAGGATCTTTATCGGTCATACCAGTGCCATAAATTGTCTTGCTGTGTCTCCAGATGGTAGATGGTTGGCTAGTGCTGGTGATGATAGTGTTGTTAACGTTTGGGATATCTCCTCAGGAAGAAGGTTGAAGACGATGAGAGGACATGGACGTACGTCGATTTATTCATTGGCATTTAGTCAGGAAGGTAGCGTCTTGGTTAGTGGTGGTGCTGACAACTCGGTGAGGGTTTGGAACATCAAACGTAATACTAATGATTCCAATCCTCAACCTGAACCATTTCAACCAACAGGTGGCGTGTCAGATACAACTACAAAAGTGGAAGAGCAACAAAAGAAAAAAAGAGAGATTATTGCTTCGAACGACCATATGGGAGTTTATTTTACAAAGAAAACACCTGTTTACAAAATTCATTTCACTAGACGTAATTTGTGTCTAGCTGGTGGAGTATTCAATGGGGGTAATTGAAAAGCAAAAAACTTTTGTAAATTCAATTGACATGATATGTATTAAAAATAGGCTTTGCCGGGTCCCAGGGGCCTTGTAATTCATCTTTATATTTCTGTAACCATATGAAATATGCTGGTCCTAAAAGTACTATGGAGATTTCCAACGTTAAGATCACCAAGAACAAATGCAAGTTCAACAAGTAGTAGAAATAATCAACACCAGCAACAATCAAAATCAATTGTAGATAGTGAAATCTTAATTTGCAATTCAATCTTGTGAAATTGTTAAAGATGGGGAATAATCCATTGATTTGAATACTAAACAAGACAAAGCAGAAAACGCTCACGTTGTTATTCAATCTGGACAGCAATACTATCGCATTGGATAATGACAAATTCTTAGATAAATTAGAACTTGAAGTTGAAGATGGTGAATATGAGAATGATACACTATGTTGCCTTTTCCCTCCTTGTTGTTTCAGTTGTTGTCGTTGTCGAATATCACTACCCGAATTAATCGACATTTGCAGCACCGAGTAATCGTTGAAAATAAAATTCAAAATACATAACCAACAACTTAAAGCCCAAATACTATCAGAAGATGTAGAATTTGTCAAACTTTTCAACACCGGTGACAAGATCAACAAGATCAACAAGATTAAACAAGTTGATTTCAACGAGATGTTGAATTGAAGATCTCCATAATCATATTTCTGGGAATCCGCGCTACCGTTTGTGCTACTGCTACTGCTGCTGCTTTGGATAGGCACTTCGTCGTCTTTGCCATTACGAACAGTGCTTACCCTCCTCTTCTTCTTCTCCATGTGCTGCAACACGAGATATCCCACCAAGGTGGCCGATGAGCTTATCGACACAGGAACGAGTGGATGCCATTCCAAGCTATACAACCCATAAAATACCGCCAACACTAGTAGTATTGTGGAAAGGTGAAGCAATATCAAGGAAAAATCATTGATCAAGGTAAGATAGGAGTAATTGATCACTGTGGAATTTCTCTTCAATTGGGAGAGAAATGAATTGTCGGTGTAATTGTCTGGATATTCTTGTTTCAACCATAGTAACTTCTTCCATTGTTGTTGCTGTGGCTTAGGTTTGTGCCCCGATGTCACTGTTACCGCCGCTGATAACGACTGTTGTACTTGATGCTGTCTTGTCATGTTATATCATTTTTCTATACTCTATATCTCAATTCATTGCATACATGGCCCGATTTTGACGTGTAATTTTTTTTTTTTTGTTGATATTGTTGTTGGTGTATGATTTCTTTTAACCAGAACCAGAGCTATATGAGAAGTTTAGAAATTGATACAGAAAGCTGGTTGATATGACATGCGAGTGCAGAATTGTGAACATTCACTTACTCTGTTCATTGGTATATGCGTCAATCTGAACTTCAATGAAGCAATCAAAGTTATCTTTATGCAATACAAAGGTGATGAGAGCATCAAGTTAAACGGCTTCATTGGGCGTATGATGTTTTTGGAAAACGAATGGAGTACTCCTCAGCTCAAAATATAGAGATTGTGTGAAGCTTTACATGTCATCATTAAGTCATGAGCGCCTACCTGCCCGGCATCTGCCGCCATCAACTATCTTTGTATGAGGCAGGTTTTCTTTTCGATTGGTTGTAGTATGGGCGACCTCTCTGTTATTCTGATTAGAAGAATGGGCTTTTGGCAAGATGTCTATCAATGCAGCCAGCTTACAATGAGCAATTTGCTCACCATACCGACTTACATTTTGTTGAAGATTCCGTTACTAAATTGTTTCCAAATAAGAGGTCAAAAGCAATATATAAATCAATCATAATCTCTTTCTACAAATTTGGAACATCCTGCTGGGAAGCTCAATTATCTGGACCTCGCATTTCTATCAACAATAGTTTGGCTTGAAATCATCTTTTCCAGGGACAAGCGCCTATTTTTTTCATATATATATCTGATATTACGCTATAAAAAGTCGTTGTATATTGACAGGAGTCAAAATTTTACAGATAGCTGCCTTTGAGCTTTCAAGGGTGTTTTCTGACAATCAGGTCCATCTGAACTTGTTCAGTTGTAGCAAATCGGTCTTGCCCCATGTTAAAATACTCTCAAGGGGGTCTGTGACATGGATAGTAATCTTTACAAGTCTCCGAAGCAAAGCAGAGAAAGAAAAAACAAAGTGAGTGCATCCGATAAATTCGAAGCGATTACACAAACACTTCACGCTGCTGCCACTCTTCATCATCACAGATGACTAGGATATTATAAGGAACGAATTTGGGAACAGCTTGATTGGCTACATGATCAACGTTAGGCATCTGGCTCTCGAGTATATCGCTTTGATCAATTGTATCTACTGCAATATGTCTTCTCAAGGTCTACCCCCATATCAGTTCTTCGAGAGCACTACGATAAAGTAACCGCTTTCTACTGGGGACAGTGCAGTTTCCTTTTTAGATATGTTGGAACCCCTTTTAGGATAACCCAGGTTCACTTGGCGTTCAGAAGTGAAAAATGAGATTTTCAATCACCAATTAAAAAATGTTTAGTGATGATTCTTCAGTGTTCGTATCACTGGATATTTGTGCTCGAAGTATAAACAACATGTTATAATTCCGCTATACTAACTATTCACATTCTATACTACCATGACCACCTCGAGCTTTTCTTGGTCAAATTTGGATATATATCGCTGATTTTCAGCACAAATGTATATGTGAAGCATCAATCATTATCTCGAAAGGGGAAACAACTCAACTTATATCTCCATAAGATGCACTGGATTGAGCTCATTTCATCATCTTTGTTGATCGCTAAATTAGCATCTACTGCCGCTGTGGCCAATCCTTATGCTGAGGGTTTACCTGAAGCTTTTGCCATTGCTATGGCCAACCCTGCCGTTGCAACATATCAATGTCATGCCACTTGTGGTGGTGCTATCATTGCAGCTAGACAATGTACAACAAACACAGAGAACCAAGATGCAGGACCATATACTGAATCATGTTTGTGTGCTGCTGGTACAACATTTATGAATTCACTTCCAGATTGTTTGGATTGTGGTTGGTGTTTGTGGGACGATTACGGGAGGTTCTTGGAAGCCCCATTGGCTGCATGCTCACAACCAACACAGCCAACAGGTGTCACCTGCGCTCCACTGCCATCTTCCTCACTTGTGTCTTCAACAAGTTCTAGTATTTCAACAACATCCAGTTCATCAAGTTCAAGTTCATCAAGTTCATCAACAACTTCGATCACTTTTGCTTCCAGTACTAGAACAGCAAAATGGACGGTTACTGCATCAAAATCGGTATCTGAAATCACCTCTGTTCCTTCAGATTTAAGTTACACAACAGGTTCAGTTTGTACTGCTGGATTACTTGATCCGACTGACCCAGAAATCAATGGACTCTCGGGAATAAGCCAATTCGACATTTACACATATGTTGCATTCGATGTCGAAAAGGATGAAGTTCTGCTTGATTTATACATCTACAGTGACGCCGTTCATCTGAGTATTGACAAATTGAGATCCAATCCAAGCACCTACATCAGCATGACTTCTACCACAATTGCTGCTGGGCAATTCCATCTCCATCTTGTGCTTAGTTCTCAAAACTATTGTGAGAACATCGGTCTGTATTTTATTTGGTATTACGGTCCTGATCTTGTTTCTAGGTACATGGGCACCACTTGCACAGGCTTATATATAGGAGCACGAGGAAGCTGTACCGAAATCAATTACCTGATAGCCCCATGTTCATCAATTGGTTCATCCACGTGTTGCGGCTCCTATGCTGCAGGAGTTTTCGAAGAAGATACTTGTCCCGTCTCCTCATCGGTATTGCCTTCAAGCTCATTCTCCTCAGCTTATTCGTCATTATCATCACTCTCAACTCAATCTTCAGCATCACCTTCATCGCTGACATTTTCTTCAATAGCAGCTTCTTCATATCCTTCATCGTCACCAGCACCAGAAATTTCAGTGGTTCCATCATTAACACCAATTGAGTCATCTATAATTGCACCAAGCTTATCATCCGGTTTATCTGCTGTTTCATCTACCATTGCACAAAGCTCATCGTTTGTTTCATCTGCTGTAGTCTCAACCTCTTCAACTTCTTCAGCTCCATTGACTTCAGCATTGAGTTCTTCAATTGCTGCTCCAAATTCTTCGGATGATTTATCAGTCGTTGCACCAAGTTCTTTAGTCGATTCGTCATCAGATTCAACTTTTTCGTTTCCAGGAACATCAGCTACATCACCATCTCCTGAGTCATTAGTCTCCTCGAGCGCAGCTGCTTCAACGTCATCATCATCTTCTTCTTCATCATCATCAGATGCGTCAGATTTAGAATCTTCAGCTTTGAGTTCTTCATTCCCAGCTTCCGCTTCAAGTTCATCTGATCCATCATCTTCTCCTGCTTCATTTATATCAACGCCGGAATCATCAATTGCTCCATCAAGCACTGCAGTCCCATCATTGGAAGGTGAAGAAATAGACGGTGAACCTGCTTGGTTCGTCAACATTCCAGGTGCCATCGCCGACTGGAACAGTGTTTTCGTCGGTGCATCAGGCGCTGCAAACTTCGAGTTCCAATGTTCTCAATTCGTTGTTGCAGTTGACGGTGCTGAAGCTTCCCCAGACTCATTCTCAATCGAGTGTTCCGTTTCCGGTTTCGACATCAACTTTAGTGCTTCAATACCTACAAGCTCTATACTTAGAATTAGCTTGTTCGCTGTCAAAAATGTTCTGACCGCAAGAGAGTTCACCAACACTGTCAGCGTCACTATCAACTCCGGTACCGACTTGAGAAGAGTTAAGAGAGCTATACAAACTTGGGAGTTAACAAACACTGTCACGTTGTCATCTGTCGCCTCATCTTCTGCGGATACTTCATCTTCTGTTGCTGCTACGATTCCGTCTGATGTATCATACACTACCGTTATAACTACAATCAACGACTCAACTACCACCGCTACAGTTCCATGTTCGAAGGATGTATGTCACACCGAGTCTATCGATACCGATGCTTCGTACACCACCACTGCAATTGTGTCTGGAACTGTTACGTCCATTGTTACAATCCCATGTGACACAACTTCAAATTCAGCTATTGATTCATACACAACCGTCATCACCTCAGTAAACGATGCCACTACAACTGTCACTGTTCCATGTTCGAAAAATGGTTGCGCTACTCACTCAATTGATACAAAAGCTTCCTATACTGTCTCTGAAGTTGTCTCGGGCACTGTCACCAAGACTGTAACTGTTCCTTGTGAGACCACATCATCTACTCAAACTGGAGGAGAGACTACTTACACATCGTTCACAACTGTTACTACTGTAATCAATGGCTCCACAACAACAGAAGTTGTTCCATGTGATGCTAGTGGTTGTCACAGTACGCCACCAACGGAAAAGGCTCCAACCGTTACCGCTCAGACACAAAGTACTGGATCAGTAAGCTCTGCAACCACAGGTGAAACTTCAACCACTGCAGCCAGAAGCTCTACAATCGTCGCAGTTGAAGTATTTGAAGGTGTCGGTTCAAAGGCAGTTGCCACAACACTGGTTTCCTTACTTTCCTTCATTGGATTGTTGTTCATTTAAACTTCACTATTCTCTTTACTACCAAAATTTTTTTACCTATTTTAACTTTCAAATTTAGACGAACAGCTTTTTTGTGATTAACAAGACCGGCTTACTCTAACAAGCAGGATCTATTTGACTTCATGATCTACTAATAAAATATCCTTTAGCTTTTTTTTGCTCACTAAATGTAGATGTTAGAAAGGCAAAACAACGCGGCACTACTCACGTCGCGTTAAATTTACCCCTCAGTTGAAATTCTAAAAGCCACTGGCTCGTCTTTTAGCAAGAAAGGATCACACACTGTCAATTCTTTCTCGTAAGCAAGCCTCTTCAAATGGATTGTTTTAACGTTCATTCCTTCCGAGATCGCACTGAACTCATTACTGTGGTTCGATAGGCTTCTCTTAGAAAACAGTACAAAGTGCCGTGAATTCGCAACACGTTTCGTTTCGTTGAAATGATCTAGTTTCATGAATATATAAGCTTGTGAGAATTTTTCTTTGCCATCGGAATCAGTATTTAGGTTAACGCCAACTTAAATCCGGTTACGCTTAAAATATCCCTCCAATCGACCCTCGTAGACCCATCTCCACCACCAACATCTTGTAAAGGTGCAAGATCATCAACTTTCCATATTGTCTCGATGGCCAGTCTAACCTGATATAGAGATCCCTCGGGCCAGAAAGTTTCCAATCTATCAAAAATATCGATGATGGTCAATCGTAGTGAGTCATCGGTGAACTTTGTAGTACAAGTTGACACAATAAATAATGACCACAGCGGCATCAAGTGCATCGAATTTTCTTCTGTACAACTCACTAGGCTGTCCAATATTCTCAATGTATTCAGTAATGGTGTGAGCACCTCGTTGTGATCTGAGCCAGAGATATTGAATGATGAGCGGAGGTATATCTTGGCAGACTCATAGTATGACCTCGAGCAAAGGAATAAACCAGGTGAATTTTGATCGGAGCTTGTTAGTCCTTGATTCAAAGAGGCCAACTCATTTTTCAATGCCATGTAGCTTTTGAACAACGTTTCTGAAGATGTTTCCCTTCTCCTAAGCCGGAGAATTGTGATTTTGTAAATGATGTATAACAATCTTGGAGAGCATCCCAACATGTAGTCCACTTTATCACTATCGAAGAACCTATCTATCAAGGGCCAAACTCTTAAAGATGTGAACTTTTGCAATTCTTCATCGTTCAACGTTGTCAACAATAAAATATAGCGTAAGGTGAAATATCGGTACAGAAACAACAACATTCCAGAGTTCAAAATTTTGGAGTAGCTTAACAAACCAAAGATCATCCCACCTTCTTTCAAATGATTAAGCCAGTTCTTGTTTCCCTTATCACTGATCTCCAAAGAGCATAACATCAATATGGTGATCACCATTTCATTGAGAGACTCTGAAGACTCACTGTTGATAAACTGGGGTTCTGCGTCCAATACGTTGTGTAAAAGGCTGATTGCTTCATTTTTGTACTTCACAGTCAACGATCCATAGTATTGTGACTGTTCTGGACGTTTCCTGATCATGTCATTCGCCGCGAGGGCGATAACCGATTGAAACAATGCTGGTGAATGGTGACAATTGGGGACTATAAGTGACCTGAACTCATTATGCATCGAATCTGAAAAAGCTTTTCTTTTACTCAAATTCGATATATAATATTCAAACAAATCCGTTTCAACACTTGAATTGGAACTGAAACTCAAAAAACAATTACCTTCGTAGTTGTTGAAATAAAAATTGAAATTGGATTCAATGCTCTCCTTGGTATCCGAGTCATAATCTTCGCTATTGACAAGATACGAACTCAACAAAAGGTCATTGACGGTTACATTGAGAAAGCAAGTTCTTTCAAGTCCTGCTTGATTTGAAGAATGGGACTGTTCGGGAAGCGATGAACAAATTTGATTAGAATCATGCCATAGAAGTGCTTTGGAATAACTACAGCTCAACTTGAGCCTAATACAACTAGCACACGAGGGTCTTTCCTCTAATAAGTTAACGTCGAGTTAGCAGCTGGTCATTCAACAACCGTGTGTTATATGTACTTACCACCACACTTTTTTTTCCTCTCTGTGGAAAGCATTTGTTGATATGTTAGTAAATTCGATTGATTGAATGACACGGCGGCGTCAATTCACATACTCTTGCACATGAGGCATCCACTTCTCTTTCTTTGAAATTTTTTTGATCGCAGAGCATTCGTGACATCTGAAGCGTCCCCATGACTAGCATTCGGTCTCTTTGGGGCAGTTTGTTTCAGAGAGGACTTGTTTATCATATTCTCTTGATCCCAACTTTTCAAAAGATAGGAGATAAAGATAACGAAGCTTTTCCAAAAAAAAAATAAATAAAATAAAAAATAAAACAAAATCCTCCAACAAGATTCTTTTACTTTGTTCGAACATAGAAGACAAGCGTCTCTGACCCGAAATAATAAAAAAAAATCACCATATATACAGAAGTTTTACAAGTGTTGTACTAAGTGTGCTATTTGGATTTCATCATTATCATGGCTTTTCGTTCAAGTGCAAACCAACAGGTAACTTCATATGTGTGTGACTCGACATATGCGCCTGGTTAACAATCTCATTTGTTGATGGGCGCTTGATTGTTTTTCGAGAGCTGATCCAATCCAATTGTATTTATGAAACTCGACATGTTGATCTTAACTGGTATCAAAAAGGCCAAGCAAAACTGTAGCTTCAAAAGGTTCTGAAAGGAGACACGAAAGTTGAGTGGGGATCATAATATAACTTTCTCTTCGTCGGTTCCCTGTTTTGTCAATAGATATCTGCTAAAATATACATAACAGCGTTCAACTACTCTTCAAAGGATTGTCTCTTTGATTAGTTATCTACAAAATTTACATGGGAAAAGTGAAGCACAAAGAATTTCATTTATTTAAACCAGTGAGGTCGAAAGAAACAGACTATTTGGCAACCTATTTAGCAACTGGAGTAGCAGTTGGTGCACAAGTAGAACCAGTTGGCTGCGTTGAAGTGGCACAAGCGGCCAAAGCTGATGTTAAGAAAGGACTATAATCATCCCATAAACACCAACCACATTCAAGGCAGCTAGGAACATACTGCAAAAAGTCGGAACCATCTCCACACAAACAACTCTCCTGCCATGGTCCTGAATCCCCAGAAGTTGTAGAGCAGTTACGTGCACCATAAATTGCGTAGCCACAATCGAAGTGACACTGATAAGTTGCTTCAGCTGGATTAGCCATGGCATTGGCGAAGGCCTCTGGCATAGCAATTGCCTCAGCAGCTGGTTGAGGCAGAGCGGCGGCTGAAGCGATAATAGCAGCAACTGAACTTAAGATAAAATATTGAAACATTTTCTTTTTGATTTGATTTTTTAATGAGATAATGATAATCTGCAATTCCAATCAGGAGGAATTATGTTCTATATTTATATCTACAGAAGTCAGCAATTGAATTGATAAAAAATTGCCGTCGGCTTGAAATTGATCTACAGTAAATTGCAAGCCATTTAATTACCGATAAATCACCTCTCGTATCGGTAATTGGTATCACTCGAAAACCGAATACTGCGATGTAATATGTGTTCCAATCAAAGGCCCCTCACGTGAACCAGGCAATAACATAAATTGAAGTGGTATTATTATTACATTGGCATTCGTAATTGATCGAATTGAGAATTTACAAGTGTACAAACTTGCAAGAATTTGGGGGTCACCAATTCGATCTTGGCAGCGCATCCGTACCCCTATCAGTATATAAACTCCCCTTACCGATGAGCGATCGAATCAGATTTTTTGTTACCATCAACTTTTCAAATTGTCTGCAACATTTCCCTTCTAAAAAGGTTTGATTGGTCGTGACTATCGGAAGAGAGATTAATCATATCTGGGTATAACTAATTTTAAATTAAAACAAAAGAGATTTACAACCACATAAATCGGTTGAAATTAGATCAATAAACTGGTGACAATTCCATTGATTGTGAACAAAAACGATCAGCAAGGATCTCGACTCGAGGGAAATCAGCGAAGGTCTTTTAAAAACAGAAAATTAAATAAAAGAATAAAACAATGCAGCACTGTGTCTCTCTCTCGAAAAAAAATTTACAAACAATCAATAAATCCCATTGTTATCGACTACGCCAGCAAAATAAAATCCGGAGATAACGACCACGTAGATGAGTATCAACATCGAACCTTTGAAATAATTCGATTTACCCTCTGCGTTGATATAAGTAAACAAGAACACTGAAATCATACTAGCAATGATATCCCATTTCGGGAATATTAGGGTGAACATTGAATTGACATCATTGGAATGAGATTTAGCCGTATCATAAATCGAATACATCACCAATGTTGGCACTTGTAACAAACAAACTTGCAATGCATATGCAGAACCAATCTCCATCGAAAGGGCAACGTTGCCGTGAATAGCAAATGATATGGCATTAACAAATTCAGTAGTGTTGGGAACCAAGGCAAAAACGGTCAAACCTAAGAATTTTGGATTTATAGGGTATTGATCCAATACCACATCAACTGTATCGACCAAGATCTCAGCGATAACAGCATAGAAAAATGTAGCTCCAAGTAAGATAACAGTAGATTTGGCTCGTGACCAATTTGGTGCGTCGTGTCCCCCTTCACCTCCACCAACATCAGTTTCCTGTTGTGGTTGTTGTAGCTGTGTTTGCTCATCTTTTGGCATGGTGTTATCCTGGTTACCATTACTATTATTACCGCCGTATTTGCCCAAATTGGCAAATGATGATTTCGATTGAGCCGACATATCAGCTAGTGACAACGATCTCAAACTTGGCGATTGTGCAACCAGGTGTTGGTCTTGCTGATGATTATTAGGATGTTGTTGCTGTTGTTGTTCAAGTTTAGGCTTTTCTGATGTCGTTGGTGTAGACCAGATCATTGCAGCATGAGTTCTCAAGGTGAACCATAACCCAATAGCGTATGCCGAGAATAGACACATAGCACAAATAACGGAAAATGGTTTCAAATAGTTGGTGTACAATCTATCAACAGTGAGTGGTGGTTGATAAAAATAACATCTTTGACAACTTGGAGCCTCGATCTGTGACGGGTTCAAAGAGAGATTTTCCTCACAATCGGCGCATTGGATCTCGTACTCGCCATAGATTTGATAAAATAAAGTTGGCGAGAACATCACAACAACGGCAAATAGCAACATCGTCGATGAGACACCAGCCGATTTCGGATTATAACGTTGAGTCTTTCTCTTCAATGCACCACCACACATTGACAAGCCCGGCAAGAGTAAGACACCTGCCAAGATGGATCCAACCATGGATCCCTCGACTAATCGACCTTTGCCCTGGTTCAAAGCCACGCAGTACAAGAAAACTTCCACAATGGTGGAGAAAAAAGCATTGATGACAGCACCAACACCCATTGAAGTTTGAGCACTGATGGATGCCACTGCTTGGCCGATGTAATATGCCAATGGTATCACAGAGGCAAGACATAAGAAGAAAATCAGCTTGGAGTCGGCAATAACTGAGTGCCAATGGAGGTACTCCTTCAAGAAATAGAAATCAAATATCACAAATATCACAAGAAACATCATATTGATGAAAAAGATGTTCGTACCATCAACTGTATATTTGTAATAATGTAATCCAAATGATCTATATGTGCATAGCAAGATGCTTTCATTTTGATTCGTATGTCTGCTGCGTTGCTGTTTGGCGTTGTAATCCCTCTCGACTTTGAATGACAACCCCAATGGATGACGTCTAAGATGTGATGCCAACGTGGCGCAGATCTTCGCCATGGGGATTGTCAACACACCTAACCAACAGATCAACGCCACAAGATAAATTACCGGTTGTAAGATGAGGTAATAGTAGAGGTAAAAAACAACACGGCCTGCATTCCATGAGCCTCTACCGAAGAAACGTCTTTTGAAATTATCAACTTCTTCCAAATCTTCAATTGATACATCAACTGCACCGGGTACTACCGCTGTTGTTTGAGCATTGCTGCTATTGTTGTGATTGATGTTCATGATCTGAGCCAAAGCAGAAGCACGGCCACTGTTGCCCCTGTTGTTATTATTGGTATCATCGTTGCTGAGCAACCTCGGTCTCGATTTTGGGGCATAGAATAACCGCCCTTCTTCTTCTGTCCGCCATCTTTGGTATTCTGACACAGAACGGCCCTCTCCGATATCTTCTTCGAGATAGTTATCATCCTTGTACAAAATTACAATCTTACCAAATGGGTTCCACATGTAGAATCCCAATTGGAAAAGTAATTTCGCATATTTGGCTGAATCGGTGTATTTGGTCTGACACACAAATGCAACCATCGACAAGATCGTACATGATACAGTACCCACCATGCATATGAACCAAATCAACAATCCAAATGTGACTACCCATAAAAGATTGCCAATTCTAATTGGAATAGAGATCTTTCTAGCATCCGTGGCAGTAGATGAAGACTCATGAATATCAGCTTCTGCATCTCGTTGCACAGAACGTTGTTTTTTGTACAATGCCGGTTTCCAGATCTTGATACCAAAAGGGTGAGTTTCATTGATGGCATCCTGTCTCTCACGCAATGTAAAACTTTCCAAAGAGCTAAGGGAGTGAATAGACGAATTTTGACCATCACCGTCGTATTCAACAACGTGAAAGTTGCTACTATTGCTGTCGTCGTCGTCTTCATCCTCATCCACACCGTCGCTGATTTCTTGACCTATACTATCGTTCTCGATATTGCTGCCACTGCTAGAGCTGTTGCTATAACTGCGAGCGTGAGAAGCTGCATCATCCAAGTCGCGTTGTTGTCTCAGCTTCCTTGCCACGTCGTGATCGGCCTCGTTCTCCTCCAAGAGTCTCAATTCATCCGTGACTTGTGTCAAAGAGGCGGCAATACGACTCTCAAGTTCCTTATTGGAGAATTTACTGGGATGCTGTTGATTATTATGACTGTAACTATGCACTTGTTGATGATGCTGCTGATGCTGATGCTGTTGATGATGATGTTGCTGATGCTGGTCTTTTGTGCGACTACTAACCCCGGAAGCCAGTGACGACAATGTCAGATTATTATAGTTGTCCTGTGGATGCAACAGTGGTGTCCCCCTCACCGCCGCCGATGAAGAAGATACCATTGCTGGTCCCAGTGACGGCAAATTGTTACCATGTCTTTTGTTGTTGAAACGCAACCGTAATGCATCTGAATACCCTTCATAGTATTCCCTATTTTTATCGGCCTCGATCTCTTCCTCATCATCATCAACGCTGAAGATGTACTTGGAGCTGGGCTGTTTGTGCAATAATGGTCTCACTTTCTTGCTGTTGTATGGAGCAGCATCGAATTGCTGTTGCTGTTGAGATTTGAAAGAAGAAGTGGAGGCTAATGAAAGGTATTGTTTCAGATGTTGATTTTGTTGTTGTGGATGTTGATGATGTTGAAAATTCATTGTCGTTGGAGAAACAGTTGTAGCGATACCAGCGGGAGGAGCAGAACTTCTTTTGAAAGTTCTCAATGACGCGTTTGGGGTGGTGATGGCGTTGTTGTTGTTGTTGTTGTTGTTATTTGCAGCTGCTGGTAATGCCGGGGTGGTGCTTGTTGAATGGCTAGATTGTTGTGAAAGTAGCAGCTGTTGCTGCTGTTGCTGCTGTTTGTCCGGGTTTGGGGAACCCTGATTGATCTCATTTGACATATGAGCTATGTGTGGTATGGGTGTTGTGTGTGAAGGATAGATGGATCAGCATATCATAAGTAAATTTCGTTTTCTCTTTGTTTATCCGTGGCTCACATACACACGCACACGCACAAAATTCCAAGTATTATAAATAGATTTTGCTGAAAAGAATACCGCAACGGCTTCATTTAACGAGATTGGAATTAACTGAAAATTTATATATTTAACCAAATAAACCTAAACAACAACATCATTATAATATGGAAAGTTAAGCCTTTATCATCATTAGTACTATTATTGTGTTGAAAACCGTCGGAGAAAGAAAAAAAATCAAAACACAAATCAACTCAACCACAAAATACAAAAAAACACAAACACACACACACAAAACAACAAACAACCACAGCAGAAGTGGGGTACATATATAGAGATGGCAAACAAAAATGGAAAAAGGGAAAGAAACACGAAGGAGTTTGGCGAATAAATAAAAGTAATAAAAAAAAAAGAATTAAGCAAATAGGTGTAGTAATGGCAATAACATTGGTTAATAAAATAACCACTACTGCTGTTGTCTGGTGCCATCTTCATTGTTGATCCACATGCCATTTAACGCCTCATTTATGTTGTCCGGTCCAGGACCTGGACTCAACGAGATCATATCAAACATGTTCAAATCATCACCCACCAGTGAATTCGATACAAACGAGCTGGGGCTTTGTAAACCTTTATTTTCGGGACTCGATATGGCAGACGAATTACTATTACGTAATGGGTTTGTTGTCGTGTTGCTGTTAAAACTCGAAGATCTGTGATGATGTGCATTATGATGATGCGGTTTTACAATATGCCCTGAATGATTGTTAACCAATTTTTTACCACTTGGTGTGGAACTTAATGAATAAGGTTTAGAATTGGTGCGTCTCAATGAACTTGAACCATCCAATCTAGGTGAACCAGGAGCAACGTGTTGCATATTTGATGAAGGTGGATTCTCGTTGAAAAGTGTTGAGTTCATCGATGTGTATGAAGAAGAATTACCGTGTAACAAATCATGTGATGATGCAGCCTTACCCGTGTCCAAAAATAAGGGACTATGTGTTATTAAACCTGAGTTACCATTGTCGTTGTTATGATTAAAGACACCTGAGTTGTTCCAATCAGAATCACTGAATGGGGAATTCGTTCCCACTGGAGAGTAATTATTGGCAGCTCTATTGTTATCAGATTCAAAATCAGACATGGATAATCCGCCTTCCATGGCAGCCGCGGCAATTGCAGCCCCTGATGTGAAAGAACCAAGATCTAACAGTGTTGAAAAATCATCTCTTGGTTGGAAACCTTGTAAACCAAAATCGGTTTTGAAATCGGGTGGTTGATCATCATATATAGGCTCTGTCTTCACTGTTAATGGATATTTGGAGTTGAAAGTAGGTGGAGGTTGTGGAATTTGTTGTTGTTGCTGTTGTTGTTGAGAGACGTTATTCGCATTGCATTGGCATTGGAGTTAGAATTTTGTTGTTGTTCTTGCGGAAATGGGTTGTTGTTAGGTATTTGAGCTGTTGTTGTTGTTGTTGTTGTGAAATTTGCACCACTATTGTTGTCGGGACTTAATGAAGAATTTGTGGAATCACTGTGAGATTTCCGTAATTTGGTTTTGTTTTTTTTCCTTTCTTGTTTGTCCTTCAATTTATTAGCAGCCGCTGCCTCGGCAGCAGAGTTTAATTGTTTTGTATGTTCAGCATAGACATTTGAAATCTGAGCAATGCCTTCATTGTCATCGGGTAATTCAGCCAGTAACTTTGTAGCAGTATCCCATTCCACAGGCTGATTATCTAACAATCCATGTTCGCTCACCAATTGATTGATAATCTTGTTGACACTAAATTTTTCGCCTGGAGTTTTCAAAAAGTTGATATCCTTACCTGCGATGGACAAGTCGATAAGTTTCTCCAATGATTTCGATAATAGATCTAATCTTGTTTCCAATAATTCCACATATCCTGAAGGATAAACTTTATCTCTTGGTCTCTTTCTTTCGCTGTAAACACAAATCTTATTATCGGCCACACATTTAGTACAAGGCTTACGACCATCACAACGACATTTTTTGATTCTACAACTATCACAGGCCTTACCAACTCTTTTTTTCTTTGAATCAGCACTATTCTGGGAATTATTGGATAGTTGTTGGAATGAAGAATTGGGACTACCATTATCCAAGTAGGAGGAGGAGGAAAACGAGGACAGGTGATCAATCGAAGGAGGGGACTCGGGTTCCTTTTTGAACTGCAGCATGGTTTTGTTTGGTGTTGTCAGATGCAAAAGATGGATGATGGAAAGAGTTAAAGGAGTGGCATGTAATGTGCACCACAGGAGTGTCTAATAAAATTGAAGAGATCGATTGATTGGTTGGGATGGATTGGATTGAATTAGGAAGGAATTGATATTGATATTGGAAATTATTTTGATTTTTTTTTTTTTTTCTTTCTTCTCTTCTTTGCTCTTTTGCTAAATAAAAGGTTTTGTATTATGTTTGTCTTATAATGGATAACAATATATATATATATATATGAATTTAAGTAAGTGTGGCAATAGATATAGTAGTGGTATGAGAGATTTATTAGTTTATGTATGATGGTTGCATTTTCCGTATCTTTATATCTAGATATACAATTTGATGATACATGTTAACAATAAGGATGTATTATTACCGCTGTAAGTCAAGTTTCAACTCAAGTCATCGATCGGTAAAGGTGATGATTATTCCCATACGGTAAATACATACAAAATACATACAATTACCATAATTTAGTATAGAAAAATTAATTGAATACATTCTATAGGTATATATCTGATGCAATCACACCTCTACATATAATAAATTGTTACCTACCACATCACATACTTAGGATTACAGAATAGACATACAAAGTCGTGTATATCTCACCAATAAATTGGTAGCATCCGGTGATTGCCATTTCTGAATATTCGAACACAAGTTAAGTTATTGGATCCAAGATTTTTGTTTCATAAATTGAGTAATGTATTCAGGTACAATATGTGGCATCGATCTTGTTCAATTGTGGCAATATTAATTTTAATTTTCTTCTATAACTGGTTTCATTTTGTTCTTGTAAAGGATTATGCTCGAAATAAACACATTCCAACAGTGTTATTCCTTTCAACTCTTGTTCAACATTTTTAAAATCATCAACTTTATTATATGAACACCATAGATCTGTCAATTTTACCAATTGTTTCAAATTTCTCAATTCATGAATCTTGTTATAACCAATATCCAATATTTGTAAACTCAAACAATTATCCAATCCTTCTAATTTTGAGATCCCATTATTGGCCAAATATAACTCTTCCAATTTATCCAATTTTTCCAATCCTTCCAATTTAGTTATACGATTAGATTGTAACAGCAAAATCTTCAAATTGGTTAATTGTGTCAAACCTTGTATCTTATCAATCTTGTTCTTACCCAACCACAATTGTTCCAAATTGGTAAAGCATGATAAATTCTCCATCACTCTTATCCTATTACCACCAAATTCCAAAGTTTTCAAATTTTTCAAATCATTCATTGTTTCTTCAATATGTTCAATCTTATTTTCTATCAAATATAGACTTTCCAATTTGGTCAATTTATCTACATTTTTAACATGTTTCAACCTATTAAATGATAAATCCAACGATTCCAAATTGGTAAACTCATTAACATGTTTACTTATATGATTGAACCTGTTATCATAAAAATCCAATTCCAACATCTTATCCTTATTTGGAATATGTTTTAAAGGTGCAATACTATCGATCAAATTATCTCTCAAACATAATCTTTCCAAATTTACAAACCTTGACAAATTCAAATCTTCCAAGGATCGTATCTTCAAATGGATCAAATTGATTTCATCAATATCATCAGGTAAATCAGACGCCAAATCGGCATCGGCTTCAATCACTTCAGGATGTGTATCTTCAATTATAGTGCTATTTGTAGGTAATTCAATCACTTCTCTTTCTTGTCTTTCATTATCCTCTTCTCCCTGACTACTACTATTGCTCTCGAAGTGGGTTCCTTCTTGATCATCATTAGAATTGATTTGTAATTGTTCAATCTCAGGTACAGTCATTGTATATTTGATAGATCCAGTTCATATCTCTTTTCCAATCCTTTGTTTTGTCATCTTTTGTGTGTGTGTGTCTTTGTTTAATTTTTTTTTTTTTTTGCTTGTGAAACGCTTGAAAGGAATAAGAAATAAAGTGGACATATACTCCACCTTATTTTTTTGTTACAATAAAGACAAAAGAACAACGATGATTCTTGTCATTTGATGATAAGATTAACAATTATTATTGACGATGTCACAACTTATTAAAGATGTCGTTAATGGTATACTACTAGTGAGTCTCATAAATGATTAGTATGCTTCAATATTCGTACTAACTTTTTTGCCAGGGTTTACAACTTGCAATACCACACTTCATCCACTCATATATCTTGGTTCCCATCGGATGCATTTTGATCTTAATGATGTTGTATGGTATCAATGAGATCATCAAAATCACAACCATCAATTTCCCAGCCTCGGTTTGTCTCATGTTGATCGATTTTGCATTCTTGTTATCATGTTCCAAACTTTTTGGTAAAAAGAAAACTTCACATATCGTTCGTGTTATTGCCGTACCCGCTGGTTTCGCATTGAAATGGATAAACATTTTTTTCACTCCATCATTCGTCACCTTGCCGTTATCGGAGCACGTTACAGTGAGAGAGCTGTTTGTCATTGCTGGGGTGTTTGTCATTGGTTATTTAGTCATGACCGCATTTATTGCTTACTTCTGTATCTTGTTACAAAAAATGTTGGGTTTGCACAAAAAGGATTTTATGGATGAAAGCGTCAAGAGTGCCGCTATTGCTTCTGTTACTGCAAATGATGTCCAAAATGATGTTGATAACAACAGCCATATAGAGGAATCTATCGTCAGCGTTGGTACTAATAACATGGATATTGAAATGGATGAAATTTTGCCCACATCAACAAATCATAACACATCTGCTGCTGCCAATGATGAGATAAGTAGCAACCATAGCGATGATAATAACGGCAGTGGCAGCGTCCTAAATATTACAGAGTCTACAAGCTATAACAACAAAAATAACAACAACAACAACGATATGCCTATCACACAACCGTCCAAAGTCTTTGATCCATCAAATTCATCACCCATAGAAATTCAGATTAAAGAATCCTCCTCCAGTGAATTTATAGCGGAACGTCGCGAAACCATCACACAGATTGCACAGAACTTGCCAGATAGATCTAAACTGATTTCCCTTTTCATCACCAAATACTTTGATTGGATCATGTACCTCATCCTATTCATCGTTGGCATCCCGATCTACTATGCGTGTGATTATGCATTGCCTTTACAATTAAGTATTGGTGTACTCTGGTTTTACGCTGCGATGTTAATCCCGCCCAAATGGAGACGGTTCTTGCATCCGATCTTGGTATCCGTTGGCGGTATATTGGTGACATATTACGTCTTGGTTGTTATCAAGAGAGATGGCTTCATGGATATGCTACGTAGGTATAAGACCGGGAGAGATTATTTATACTTGTTCAACAACTCGAAATCCAACTATTGGCCGGGTGCTGGTGACGTTTTCGTGTCATTGATGGATATTGCCATTGTCTCTTTATCATTACCAATGTTTCAATATCGTGATGATCTCAAAAAACATTTTTTCGTTTTAACCCCACCAGTGTTGGTATGTTCATTCGCCACATTCTTTATTTATCCTCCACTCTGTCACAACATTGGTGTTTCACCACTGAGATCATTAGGGTTCGTGGGCCGCTCGGTGACCTTAGCATTGGGTACTCCCTTGGTACAGTCATTGCATGGGTCTATTCCCTTGATGGCTGTGTGCACCATCGTGTCAGGTATCATTGGAGTGTTATGCGGGGACCAAGTTTTGGGACCTAAATTTTTAAGGATTAGAAAAGATGATTATGTCACGAGGGGGATCACCTTGGGTGTCAATTGTGGGGCTATCTCAACGGCTCATTTGTTAAATGTAGATCCAAGGGCTGCAGCTATGAGTAGTTTGAGTTTTGTATTGTTCGGGACTGTGATGGTGGCATTAGCCGCCATTAACCCATTGGCAAGGACTATTCAGAGCTGGGCAGGTCTTTAAAAGAAAATTTATGGTTAAAATGTACGACTCAGAAATGAAAAAAAAAAAAATATTCTTATACTTTCCCTGACGTAGAAGTAATGATATGGAGAGAGACATCAGAATATATGACCTAATTGATTGACAAGTGCAGCTTTTGGTATCATATCATGAACACATGACTTTCTGATTTATTCAACGATCACCTTCTGAAACTTCTACACCTTTTATTAGATATATCGAGATCATCAACTCTTCGTATTACGGCAGATCAGCACACATACAGAACAACAAAAGATTGATAAAAAAATCTTGATGCACAAGGCATGATGGTGGAAAGAAGCAACGAGACCGTTATTTGTACTGAGCGCCTCAGTGAAGTGGTGCTGATGGTGGGACAGGCCAGTGACTCCCTCAGCAAGATTTTGGAGATGGCACCAACTCATACTGCTATCGAACAAGAGAAACAAAGAGTTGTTAATGGCGAGAGACTGGGTCATATACCGAATGGATTTTTGCAATTGCTCTTTGCTCCACAGATTCAAGTTGCCTCTGCAATGGTGAGCAATGCTAACAGTGCTAAGAATGGTGACGATGAGGTCTATCTCGCATTGAAACTGTTCTGCAACAACTCATTTGATCACCAATTACCGCGGACAGAATTGGACTCGATTGTGATGAACAATAGAAAGATTGATCACTGTCAACATCTTCATCACAATGAGGAGGACAATGAAAACAATCAAAAGAGTAGCAATTTTCCGCCGACGTTACCCACAATACGATCGACAACGCTCAGGAAAATGTCGCAGCAGAAGAGTCGCACATCTTTTGCTGAACAATACCTCAAATCTGGAGGTGATGAAGATTATGAAAGATTAAAATTTGTCGGCGAATCTATTTGCAAAAGCTGTATCTCATCCATCATTTATAGAAGGTTAGCCAGTTTCCATGAAGATGAATTAATTGTGGTGCGCTCTAAATTGATGAGTGATGCTCAATTAGCAATGTGGTGGCATACATACCATCAAGAAGACACCGCTGGTGCCGCAGATGCATTCAAAGCTCACGTCGGAGGCCTTTTTCAAGATGGCCAGGATTTCCGTAGCATTGAAAACTGGATAGAATGTCTCGCTGCCCCATTGCTAAAGAATTATGAGGTGGTGAAGAATAAAATACGCCCAATTTTCGAGCTGGCTTGCTCCGAGTTGAGCACACTGGTGGATCGTTCGAAGCATGTGGTGACATATGTTACGAAGACTGTTGATCCATTTGCTGTGGAGTTGTATATCGATGGTGAGTTGTTAGGTGTGGGTACTAGCGTGATCTTGGAGACTGCAAGACAAAGAGCAGCTTTGGCACTGATGGCCAATACTCGTTTTGTAAGATATCAACGACTGGTTATAAATAATAATGATAACAACAACAACAACAACAACAACAATAACAGCATCAATGACACGAACAACTATTATGGTAACGGCAATACTCACATCAAGATTAATCCTAATAACAACAATGTGTACCATCATCCGCTCTCTGTATCACCAGGCCCATCACCATCACCGCCATTAGGTTCATCAAAATCACCACATCCCTTATATTCGACAACATCATCGCAACCATCACCACCCCCACTTTTTAGACCATCTCATAACAACAACAACAACAATGAAAAAAAACCCAGTGACGCATCACCTGTGAATCTTTCCGCAAAGAATGAGTTATACGCTCTTCTTGGTAAGCAGCGACTCACGCCGCAATACGAGACAAAGAAGGACTCGAACCAAGGATTGTTTCATGCCAGTGTAATGTGTAATGGGATATTATTGGGAGTTGGTAGTGATTTGAGTAAGCAACACCTGAGTCAGAGAGCAGCGATGGCTGCATTGGCTAATCGACTGGCGATTGCTAAGTTGGTTTGTTTACAATAATTACAAGTAGACATCATCATCTCCCTCATATATAGCATATATATTTTTTGATCAGCTCGATCACTACATAAAGTTATCTCGAAAATAATGAATTTTGGTTACAAACATATGAGATTTCTAACAAGATTCATGAAATACTATGATGTTTTGTGTAATGATTGTCTCATTTTCTGTGTTCTATCGAACACGAGTTAAGTTGATGGGAGTTCTGCTCCCATGTGATTGCACAATCTTATCTGCACTATTTATAGTTGTCGTTTCACTATTGAACTACAATGGTAAACTTGTTGAACAAAAACAATATGTTACTGATCGCAGCTTTAAATTCTCGTGTCTTTGTGTATTGGTTTTACGTGGTTTTGAGTATGTAATTTTACGTGAATACTTAGATCTAGCATGTGATTATTTTCTGATTTTGTGACACAAAAGCAGAACACAAAAAGGAAAATAAAAATAAAAAAGGATCAATTTGATTTCCTTTCTCCTAATCACTCATATATCATTCATCAAGAACCGAATTGGCCAATGCTTATATCATGCTACAGACTCAGTAATCGACAGCATCCTAAGGGAAGTACTACTTTAATACAGTCATCAACTGACACTGTTAATGGCATCAATTCTAACCACTTCACCCCTTGTTTCCCATACAAGCGCTATTCCAAACAAAATCACTTACCGCTCAACCATAATTTCACAGCAATTATTGCAATTATAAGAGATACTCAGGCGTTACTATTGTATTGAAAGCGATCACATTATATCAAATCATTACCTATATTAAAGAGGTTCTACCTGAATATTTGGAATAAAATTCATCTTTACAATGGCGGCAAATCCTTAAAATGAGAAGCATTTTTTATTTCGAATTAGACATATCAATGGCAAACACAGTTTATGAAAGTCAGCATGGGGCGGTATTCGAAATAGATCATCACTGGAGGAAGACCCTGAGACTTTTGAGGAGAAACAAAATTTGAAATATACTAACCCTTACTAACCCC
>JAKTUO010000047.1:0-80903 GCA_030556755.1 Nakazawaea anatomiae | reverse complement strand
CTACTAAGTGACTTTTACTTTACAATACGATTAATATACATTATATTATTTAACTAATTATCAATTAAATTATGGAATTCGAAAACGACATTACCGTGATCTCGGGCATTCAAGAGAATCAGGAAGACTCAGTATTGCAAAAGTCCCATACTAAGTAAGGAAAAAGTTCTAAAAAACTTGTGTGGAGGATCTCTCCAGCACCGCATTACTGGGAAAAAAACCTAATTATGATCCTCTTAAAGGAAATCTTTCATAAAGTATTCGAAATCTATATATAAAAACAATATTACCATGAATAGTACAGCCCAATTTATTGACAGGACTTCTGCGATTCAACAGAAATCATTGAAGGTCTAAAAAATTTATTGCGGCTATTGCCTGGCTGTGTGCGCGCAGTGGGCATGTCTAGAGGTTTCACGAAGCAGTATTTTGAGTAACCAGTTGAACATACTAGCAAGTCAAGGAAAGTCTCGGAAGAACGATTGAACAGATGAAAAGCTTTGACAGATTTCTAATTATTGAGAATATAAGGTACTATACTGCTGATTGACTTTATATCCCTTGTAAAATAATTTAATGTATAGGATTGGTAAATTTCACTATCTCTTTCTATTTATCTCTTCATCAGATTTTGGGTTAAAGGACCTCCCTTTATATCGTTTCCAAGTTACCCTGAATTGCAACTTCAATCTCACTTCCTAACTTTCCAGAAAAATCTACTGAACTTGTAATTCCTTTTTAGGCAACTCTTCTGCAATAATATTGAGGACAGGGATACCGAAAATACCGACACTAATCAAAAGATGACCTGATGATATATAAAGGATCTTGAACGTCCCGAGTTTATAAGTTTTATATGAAGAATGTAAAAGACAATTAAGGCAAATAAGAGTGTCGTTGGACAAAAGATTTAGTTGATATTCAAAATTATTTGATCCCAACAACGGTAAAGGGTTACAAAACGTCATCATAAGACTTTCTGGTTATAGCAAGATGGTTGAAATTAAAGGGTTGTTCATAATTCAGATAAAATAGAGCCTAACAAACTTTCTGAATTCTCCTTTGCCAGACTTGGTGGTAGTAGAGCAAGATGTAGTATTGGGAACCTCTTCAGTAGCATCTCTCTAACTGCATTGTGAATCACTCTTGTTACGAATTTTGGGGGGACTGAAGTGGAAGCAATCAAAATTTTGATAATACATGAGAAAGAAAATTTGATGGAGTAAATGACTGAGGCTCATTTCTTCAAAAAATACCTAGTCTAAATATTCTTAATAAATTGTCTAGATGATTGATGATATTTTTGCAATCTGGTCAGAATGTACAATATATTTGGTCTAAGTCAATAAATTATATTTAAAAAGGTCTAGAAAAATAGGAGTAGCGCGCAGGCCAGCTGCCAGACCATCGAGGCTATACGCAGATAACGCCTACCCTCTCTAAATTTTTTTTTTTTTTTTTCACTAAAGATGTCTCGAGCTTTGTCACACATGCACTTAAAATAGAGGTAATAAACTAATTTTTTGCTTGGTATGATCATGTTGTAACTTGGCTGAAGTTTCTTCCATATTTTGCAAGATCATGAATTGGAGAAACGACAGAGATTTGGGTATCTAAAGGAATAGACAGGAGAGACAGGAGTCGTTTTCATCAGATGCTGTGAAGTGATGACGGATTCTGTTGGATCAAACTGAAAGCAACTCAAAAAATTTGCCAAAGATTTTAGTCACTGTTGTTGTTGTTATCAGGCAGTAAAGTTTTGAAGAGCATCTTTTTGATATTAAAGCTTGATGGTGTTTCTGTCTCGATGAGATCTTAATACAGGAAACTCTGTGGTTCAAGATAGGCTGCTTACAATTATTACACCAGTACCTAGACCAAGGGCTGCGAAATTCACATTTCCAGTGCAATTGAGGTGTCTCGAATTGTAATAGGTAGGCAAATTTTAAAGCCAGAAGCATCTGAGCCACATCCCCACTCTGATAACTTGTATGATGATGATGAAGTGATGTTGTAGCTGCTAAATTCTAGAAGTCAGCGAGGCAAATTGTTTCGTTCTCGTCTGTGTATTCACTTGTAATAGATATAAGACAAGACTTGCGTATAGGATTTACAAACTTTAATCAAGGTGAGCCCTGGACAAACAGATTGATTATCTTGAGTGCATGCTTCGCAGAAAACGTTTTGCAAGCTAGGCCAAGAGAAAAATCCACGGAGACGGGCAGCTTTTGAAAGCGAGTAAAAAGAGGGAAGGTAGTAATTGAAGTTGTCCGATATGCGATTGAATTTTATTGGAGGTATTAGTGGGTAAGTACACGATTTGTATTGTTCAAAGAAAGAGCATGCGGTATGATGGATCAGCGTTGAGAATTCTTGCAAATGACAAAGTAAATACCACTATACATGATATAACCCCGATGAAAGACAGACATCCTCTATGAGATCATCAGCACTCTAGCTAACAATGAAAAAACCAATTGATCGAATATGTAAGTTTGTGTCTTCATTGTCTTGAAAAAATGAAGCAAGTAGTGATGATATATGTTTTTAATTTGATATGATTCACTATCCTGAGGGTTGCTTCTTGTCAATTGATATTTGAATTCACTTGTTCATTCCGTTGTTTTTTTTTTTTTCACTAACAAGTCAAATGGATGGGAGGAGTGACAAAACACTCAACTATTTGCCGTATTTCCGTTTACCTAAATCCCATGGGATATATCTGTACTTGATCATGTGTTGTACTTGCTTTCTCATTGTGAGTGTGAACAATATGACGAAATAAATCAAGAGTATTGGCCAGAAAACTGGAATATCCAACATTGTAATAAAAGTACCAGCCAAGGAAAATACTGTGGCAATGATACCTCTATACCAGAATTTAAACTCTGGCAATCTTCTAATAAAAGGTCTGAATTCTTCCTCTTGCAAATTGGAAGTACCTTCTTCCATAGCTTCATCGTTCAGCGCTTGTTCCAAAGATGGATCAAATTTAGGCGTCAAGAAGGCCAAGAACAAGTTCAACAAGTAGATGGAATGGGTATAGCAAATGATGTACCAACCTTCTGTGTAATAGATTCGTAACATAAAGGCAATCACCAAGACGTAAAAGACAGTCCATCTTTGGAAAACGTAGGGCGTTGTCTTATCCAAATAAGCCTGATAAGTTCCTGTGAGACGGTTCTTCGTATGGAGGAAGCTGTTATAGTACCTATTGTCACTCAATGTGACATTCTCATCGTAGTCGTCCATGTTTGATGTGGATTTGTATTGGATGGATGTGTGGTGCTTGTTATTTGAGAAATGAACAAATCCGCTGTTATATTACCAAATTTTTTCTTTTCTATGGTCAACAAATTTTTTTTTTTTTTCTTTATTTTTTTTTGGCGTTTTACCTTCAAAGAATGATTTATGGCACTATTTCTTTCTATATATACATGATGATGATGAATAATATTACAATTTGTCTCCTACAATTTTGGTGGCGAGGATGACTCCCTTCCTTATATGTCTATCCTTGTCATGGAAATCTTTTAATGTCAATTCCTTCGAATGCTCCATTAAATTGTCAATCTCCTTCGACATTGATTGTTTTAAATCTTCATCTCTAGTTATGATCACGGCATTTGACTCCAAATCTAACGAGTAAGCTCTTCTAGTGTAATTGGAAGAACCAACAACTGTCATGCATGGATGATTGTCTCCGGCATTGTTAATCCATATCCCCTTGGCATGATAAGACCAACCATTAGCAGTGTTGACAACACCGTTTTGCCACTCGTAAACGTGAATTAAATTTTGTTTTTTCAAATTTTGAACATCAATGATGAATTTTTTGGCCAAATACAAATACAGCTCTGGAAGATATTGTGAGATCCCCTTTGACTGGTAGAAAGAGTTGGCCTTAGGAGATGCAGTGATGATATTTCCCAGTGAATTCGAATTTAATAATCTCTTTTGAATCTCAGGGTGCATGTTGAAATAACCAGCGGTAAAAGTATACTTCATTGAGGGCACGTCTAAGATTGAGAGCAATCTTAAGATTGCCGGTTTTTCGGTGGAGAGATCTGGTTTGAGCAATGGAGTGAATTGTGATACAGGGTAAACCACTGTTGTTATTTCTCTTTGATCAGATGCATCTTTAGTTATAGACAAGCTCTGTTGTTTCAAAATTGGTTCCAATAAATGGGTAGCATCCGAGATATATCTCTCCAAGTTCATGTGCGGTTCTGAAGAGTTATTCGATGTTGGCCATGATAATTTGTATTTTTGCTCCAAATTTTTAGATGCATGAAGCTTATAACTCAATGAGGAGATCAGTTGTTGAATGCCAAAATAATAATCGGTCAATCTCTTATGTTTGAAAACGTAATATCTATCCTGTCTATTTGTGAAATAATCTTCCGACAAATTGGCACCACTGAGAATGATTTCATCATCAAACCCATACAATTTCATATGTTGTAAACCCCAACCTTCATTGATCCTACGTGGTAATAAGGCCTTTTCGATGCCTCTCAAATGTGGGGTATGATACAATCTGATATCAACTCTTTGATCACCAAATTCTTCTACCAATTTCAGCAATAACGATGCAGAGGACCATTTGGGACTCTCCCTAGTCGATCTGAGACAATCTGATAATATATGAACTTGCAATTTGTCATTGTTTCCCAACGCTTGTGACAAGCAATCTATCAAATCGTCCTCGGTTTTACCAATGTATAAAGTACTTAAAAAGATTCTTGACTTTGCCGAAAGAATTTTCTGCTTAAGGGTATCATAAAACGCCACCGGATGGTTGATGATCTCGATTTCACCTTTACTGAATTCGAATCTTGGTGCTATCATGTCCAATTGTGTTATTATGGCACCGAGCCTCTTGTCGAATTTTTGCTTCTCGTTAAACGGCACATTGTTTGTTGTTGAGTGTCGTCTCAAGGCTTGTCTGCCCATCCCTTTGCACTGTGAAAAGAGACTGTAAACTGCCTGGATCATAATATGATAAGTTAGGAGTGATTAACGTATTGATTCATCACCAAATAGTAAAAGAAAACAAACAAAAAAAAACAGTTTTTGATTAAATCAAAATATTTGTATGGTACAACTAACTATTGAATGACTATCACATATCTTAGCGATTAAGAGAATTATCATGTATTAATCGTTCTGAGATTATGTTGTATTGGAATTTATCCAACTGTGTGTTCTTAGATACCTTCATTCGACCCTGTGTATCTCATCAGTAAAAAATTCAAAATGCTCATACAAATTTCAAAATCAAGTTAAACTTCCTCCATCAAAAGAACCGACCAAAGAATAAAAGGGTATTTATGAATGAGCTTAGTGAAGTGCTATCTTTAAGAAGTTGTAACAGAATGAAGGACCATTTTTGAGCATTTGAACGAATTTGGTAATCGCAATAGATCTATATACAACGATAAATATCATTTTTTGACATACATATGATTATAAACAGACACATACGTGACACTGAATGAGTCAAAGAGATGGCTTTCCAGAGAAAGCTTGGAAAAGACCCGAAGAGCTTTGATAATTGCGGAATTACCCACCTCCCAGTGAGAAAAACCTTCCTCTTTTTCGACACTCACTCAAAAGCTGAGGGAAATGTTTGTCAATATGAATCATTATCTATATAGATAAACCCCTAGGACCGTCTACTGTCTCTACAAAATAGTAACAATAAAACTGGATAAAGTAGTGGCAACTGAAAGCAACTTGAACAGCTTCAAATGCTATAATTTAATCGTAAACGCGAGATTTTTGTGGACTATGATATGATGTAAAATTTATTAACATAATACATGATCTTCAAAAAATCATGTAAACAGATTATACAAATAGTAATAGTGAATTGAAACAGTATGAGTATCTTACTCCATGTAATTAGGAAAATAGAGGAACCAATATGGGGCATCAATTTCAAGACAGTGAGCATCAAACCACGATATGATCTGAAATTTATATAACTGATATATGATCTTCAAATAATCATATATACGGACTATATAAATAGTAATAATAAATTGAAGAAAGCGTTAATGTCTCAGTTCATGTAATGAGGAAAACCCATGATCCGTTGTTGGGGCGTCAATCCAAAAAACTTCGCATGCCGATCATCCATTAACTCAAAAAGGAATCTGATCAGATAAGAAGAATAACATAATTGGGAGTTAAAAGAAATAAAGGAAATTATTAAGGAATAACAATGGAAAAAAAAAAAAACCTTCTTACATGATTCAAATGTCTGATATGAAGAAAAGAAGTAATGAAAAGTGATGAAAATGGGAAAAAAAGGAAGGAAGGAAAAATTTTGCCCTTGAAAAATACAAATTTTGATGGTGATATGTTGACAAACTCTTGAAAACCCGTCATACAAGTGGTTTTGTGGTCTAGTTGGTTATGGCATCTGCTTAACACGCAGAACGTCCCCAGTTCGATCCTGGGCAAAATCATTTGCTCTTTAATTTTTTTTTTTTTTTGCATTTGCTTTTTTATGTATGAGTAAGATACTAAATTTCTGTAATTGATTAACTGATTAAAATTATCAAAGATCCAATGTAAAAGTCTGAAGGCTTCAAACTGTTCCAAAGTGGTGTGAATTAGACCGAGTAAAGAGGGTTGTGGTGTATATGTATATATGTGTGTGTCCGTATCAATCATTGAAATTGAAATAATTTTTTTTTTTGTTGATGATTAGATTAGATTAGATTAGTGAAATATTTCATATATATATAAATTGAAGTTAGTTATAAAATGTCTTCACCATCTTCTACACCAACAACCGTATGGGAGGCTTCTCCTAAAAATGATGATATTGACCCAGATATCAAGGTATTTCTCACAACAGACACACTTGACCCTACCCAATTTCTTGAATTTGTCAAATCTCCACATGCAGGTGCCGTCATCTATTTCGGAGGCACTACAAGAGATACATTCGAGGACAAACAAGTGACTCAACTTTCTTATGAAGCACATAAACCATTTGCACTCAAATCAATGTATCGAATTGCCACCGATATCAAACTGCAATACCATGATCCATCACGGGATATGCATATTCACAAGATCATGATCAGTCATAGACTAGGTGTAGTACCCGTTATGGAAGATAGTGTGATGATCGCATTGAGTAGCACTCATAGAGAGGAAGGATGGGATGCGGCAAGGGACATATTGGAAAGAATTAAATCTAGAGTTGAAATATGGAAGAATGAGGTCTACGTTGATGGATCTTCAAGTTGGAAGGAAAATGAGAACTCAAATGTTATTTAAGACAAATTTTTATCAATGATTCTTCTCTCTTTAGCTGATCGTGGAGGAAGAAAAGGTTTGCTATTTTTCCATTTTATCAACCTCCGTTGACATTCGATGATTAGCCGAATAAAGTCAATTAAAGAAAAAAGGTGATGTCCATTAGAAACTCACTCAGTTTTGTGCCCTTCAAATGTCGTAGAAGGTTCTGAACTCACGATTATTGGGATTACATCCTCTTTTGATTACTCACACCTTCCAGACTCATCAATGTTTCAAAAATTCTTTTTCATCTTGTATAGAGTAACTATTTTGAGCTTTTGATTTTGTTGTCGATTTACAGCGCTCGCTTCATCGAATGGTATTCCGCGCCTAATATCAGTATCACCATTACCCGTTAACCGAACAGAAATGTTATCCAATTGATCAATAATCCAGAAAAAAACTCATCAAATCAGACACCACCTGAAATGAGAATAAATTCTTCCATCAAATCTTACGTTTAATCTTTTGCGTATTATTGTCACACCGATGATCTACGTCTAGAGTCCCTGAAAATAATACAAAAAAATGTGTTGGATCAAAACACTGATAGTTCATCATGCAGCATACAACGTTGTTGATAATCCACTGCTCAGCAGATTTACCATATCATGGTATAGGCTGGAAAAATCAAAACGCAGACTTGTTCCCGTCAAAAGATCCTTGTATAATATGCATGATATCGTTCATCAATTTTTTTTTCTGATGGGACCCTTATCGTTGATCGTAATTGATGAACCCAAAACTTGGCCGATTTAGTAAGACAAGAATTTCATTGAGAGCTCAAAGATGCTAGCTACTCAAAATTATGACTACTTAATTTAAAAATTTCGAATAACTTTTGACTAAACTTAACAAATTCATCCAAATATTGAGAAGAATTTTTATCTGCATAAACGTTATTACACAATAGCCGCTCCAACCAAGAACCATTGAAGGAGAATTTCGCACCTAATAACACGATGTTTGGATTTATTTTGATCCAAGGCCAATGCTACATTACTTAAGAGCAAATCCCACCTTCAAAAACATAAAGGTAATACACGCAATTAGCAACTTTTATCCAAAAGACAGAGCGAATAATGATGACAAGTTTATATTTAATTTGTTGTAAATTCTAGAGCTCATCTTTTGAGTTCCATTTCTGGGGCAAGATCACCAACCAATCAATGAACAAGTCACCAAACTCACCGCCGTCATGACTATCACCAAATTTAGGCATACCTTTGCCAACCAACCTTTGTACTTCTCCATTCTGCACCACCTCCCCTTTCAGCCTGTGTAACTTGATCACTGGATCGTACTCATCTAAGAAGGCAATCTCTCTTTCCCATCCACCGTATAATGCCTCTTTCAATGATAAAACCTCTGTACGGTACAAATTATCTCCAACTCTAACGTAACCCAAATTATCATTTGCTTCTTCCACCACACTCACGAGCAAATCACCCAGCTCCCAATCAGGGGAATGGTCCAGTTCCCCTTGCAATACTTCAACATGATCCTTAGGTGTCCCAGGCAGCACTGTGACAGAGTTGGAACGCCTGTTTCTAAACACACCACGTCCATGACATTTCCCACATTCGTGTGTGATCACTTTACCTTTACCTCCACATTGATCACATGTGGTTTGGAATTGTTGGAACATACCTGGTGCAATCTGTTGTTTAATAATCTTCATCCCATGACCTTGGCATGACGAACAAGTATGTGTCTTACCATCTTTAGAACCAGTCCCCAGACACACATCACAAATGTCTTGTAATTCAACTGTAAAATCCTTGGTGGCACCGTTATAAAATTGTTTCAACGTGAATGGCATTGACGTCTGAATGTTCTGGCCTCGTGGTTTCCCCTGGTGACCCTGTCGCAGATTGTGTCCGAATTGGTTGCCAAAGAACAGTTCAAATGGGTTGAACAGATGCTGTTGTTGTTGTTGTTGATGATGTTGCAGTCCACCATTCTTGACTGCATCCTCACCGTATCTGTCGTACAAAGACCTCTTTTCCGGATCATTTAATATCTCATACAGTTCACCAATCTTGATGAAATTCTCGTGGGCTTCTTCGTCACCTGGATTCTTGTCAGGATGATACTTCTTACTAAGTGCCCTGTACAGCTTTTTAATCTCCCTATCGTCAGCATTACGGGTCACCCCAAGTACTTTGTAGTAATCCAGGTCTGCAAGGACAACATAGAAACAGCATAGAAGCAGCGAGAGTAGAAGCAAGGTCGATATAAGCTTCATCTGTGTACTATGTAATGAAAGTGTACGTATGTATATTATAGATGATCTAATGACCACGTAAGGACTCTCTCTCTCTCTTTTTTTATCGTCTGTGCTACCAGTACACTACTTTCAATGAAATTTTTCAACCAAAATGTGTACAAAATACTGATAGCTACCGGTGGTGGTCCCCATAATTGGAAGAGCTATTATTTTTGCATTCAATTCGGATATGATTCCCCACCTATTGATAGCAACAGTCTTTTGAAGGAGAAGTCAATAATGAAATTTTATGTGTACGACGTAAACCATTGAATAATGAATATGAAGACACAGGAAAAATGTTTTTAGGGAAAGAAAGAAGAAGAAGAAGAAGAAGAAGAAGAAGAAGAACTTGCAATCAATTGTATAGATTATACGAAAAGAGAGAGAGAGAGAGAGATATGAGAGAAGTTGTCAACTTATCTATTTCACAATCTGCAGGCCATTTACAATGCCACTTCAACAACCAACAGGAGTCGTATCTTGACTACTCTGGCTCATCCTCCAATGGACAAGATCAAAAGATGAAAGTTGATAAAGTTGATCCAAATGTTTTTTTACATCCAGTGGTGAACACGTTCAACAACACTGTGTCATATACTCCAAGGACCATATTGCTCGATGCCGAAAATGGGTTCGGCTCTTTGGGAAAATATGAATATGCTGCGGAGGAGCAAAAGAAACCAGTAAATGAGGTGAGAAACATGGAGAAAATACAATTGCAAGAACGAGTGTTGAAGAATGAATATCAACAGATGTTAGATGGCCAACTCCAACAACCAGTGCCGAGTGGTGGTAAATCATTGTTGAATGTCGAGAATACCAAGTATTGGACAGACTATACCCGTTTGATCTACGATCCACTCTCGTTCCAACAGATGCCACAGTGGCTCAATAATAATAATAATAATAATAACGAGCCTGTCTTGAAATCAGATCCTGACAAAAGAGGCTTGATAGATTTCTCACAAGGTGTGTCGGCGTTCCAAGACATCAAGCTTGATTTCATGGACGATTGCTTCCGAGTTGTGCTCGAACGGTGTGATAACATTAGTGGAGTCAATCTTGTGTCACAGATGGATGATTCGTGGGGAGGAGTACTGGATCAAGTGTTGGTCGATATCCGGGATGAGTATTTACCCAAGACGGCTGTAACTGTTTGGGGTCTATACAATGGTGACAATGAAGACAATATGAGGAATAGTAGACGCAGATTGATGAGTAAATTGCAACTGACAATGCATAGTTTGACCAATGCCTCATTGTTCGTACCGTTGAACAACAGAGCAACGTTGAATTCGAATAATAATAACAAAAGCAGCAGTTATAGCATGTGGCAAAGCTCAGCGGTGTTGAGTATGGTGTTTGAGAGCGTCAATCTGTTGTACGCCAGAGGCATGGACAACCATACCTCGATGACAGACTACATCAATGGGCTAACTATGGGAGAAATGAAGAGAAATTTGGTGACGGATGTCAAATTGACAATGTCATCACCATTACCAACTTTGACGATGAGAGAAGATGATGATGACAATGGTGAGGTTGACTTGGCCAAGTGTGTGTTCGAACCCATTGTTGAAGAGAAGACACGTAGAATGGGGGATCATCATCGTTCAACAAAGCAGAAACATATCTTTAGCGAGAGCGTGATTCTTCGAGAAGCCGATACCAAATCAAATGAAATAGTTGATACGCGATTTGAAAAATTGGTGACACGGGGCACCCCAGTGAGAGGGCTATTCAAATACGACATTGGAGTACCATTCCAAGCTCCAGACTCCTTTCCTTCTGAGATGTTGGGAGATCATGACAGTCACAACTATAAAGTGACAATGGGCATGAGCGATGCTTCAATGAGACCACTTTTCAAGAGCTGGCTGAGATTTGTTAGAGATCGTATGCCTCATAGTGGTGCTGGTGATGACGATGAAAAAGATTGGTGTTTGGAGGAGATTGAGGGTTATTTGATGGAGTACGAACATGGTTGGAGTGATGATGACGATGATGAGTATGATTAGATGATTGTTGTTCTCAATGTATAATAGATACAACGAAGTTTTTCAAACTTTTGAGATTGAAACTGTAAATCAGATGTGGTACACATGTGCACAGATGCGGAAGCTTAGAAAATCATGCGAAAAGGAAGAGATTAATTGTAAAATTGAAAATATGAGTATATTTCAGCTTTTTCAAATCTGATTTTATTTACTGACTTCAAGAAGTTGATAGAACACAGTCAGTTATATGCGTCATCAAAATATAGTACTCTGCTATATTATATTCTTCTTCACATTCGGTATGAAAGCTTTTGATTGATTACCGCTTACATCAAACTACAAACAGAGTAGTAATTTTGGAAGGCTGCTACCCCTGACAATCATTTCTCGATGATTTTTGGCTCCCTCTGTCTTTAAGCTAACATCAAGAGGAATATTCTACCCGAACTGAGATTATATTCTCTTATGAATTACATTGAACATAAAAGTATAGAGGTTCAGCGGCAGCAAACGATTACTTTTGTTTGAAACTGCCCCTGACAACAATCCAGAGAAAAGAACACAGTTGAAATTCAGTAAAATTGAATTTTAGAACTCTTTGTTCCTACTTTATTTGTGCCGTACTGCCGCACAACGTTGCAGCTCGAGATGTGTTCTAAAGCTCTGCATCACTCATTCTAATAGTGTATGATGAGTGCTTCAACATTGCACTTTTGTTTCTTTCTCCAATGTCTTTGGCATTGATGTATTGTCTCAGATCATTCAATGTTTCACTCTCCGTGAGGACAAATACGTTGTTTACAGGGGAGATCAAACTAGCATCTCTGTTTGGAAAACCTATCACTATCTTAACAGCTTCTGGTGTAAATTAAAGATGAGGCGAAAGGAGATGGGGCTGGCTTGATAAGAAATCTTTTGTTTTTCTTTACATTGTTGGCAATTCGTGAATTGTCAAAGTGTTTAGTGAAGCAAGTAACCCAATTGAGTAGAAGCACCGTGGGGATGTTTAAATTGAAAATGTTTTTTTGTATGCAGGAAAGAGAAAAAGAGATGAAAAGTTTGAAGGAGAGAGACAGACAAAAGAGTCTATATAAATGTGTGTGTGTGTGTGCTTGAGTTAATGCTATTGAACATTAGTCCACCCACTGAAATATATGATGAGATCATTGCCTCCGCCGAGGTACTCCCGATGGAGGTTAGCGAGGCGAATTCTGCGAGCACTCCGCTTTGCTCTCAGCAACGGTTACATTTCCGATCCTTCGGCGTTTAATCACCATTACCATCATCATCATCAACGTCAATCTAAAAATAGAAGGAGCAGCAGGAGATCAACGTCGGTATCCAAGATCAGACAGACAAGGCTCACACATAGACATACTCTGCGGCTCAAGTTCCGACACTCAATGTTGCGAAATGCTTGGACTCAACTGTTACAATGGGTGGTGATGCCTGCGATCACATCGTCTAGTGAACCTCAATTGCCAGACCAGCAAAAAGAGCTTGTGATGTACAAAAAATGGGACCAATACTCCCATTGGTTGAAGTACTGGCCTGTGATTATTGCCTCAAATAAAAAGGTTAAACCAACAGCTATCACTGCAAGAGAGATTGGTGTATGGGCGCTGATGAACATGGTTTAGTATGAGGTCGTGCAGATAAAGACAAAACATGACAGCCCCAAATTTTTTTTTCTTTTTCTTTTTTGAACAATAAACAAGAGTTCTGTTGTATACTGTCAAGAGAGTAGTAGAACTAAATAAGACAAGATGGAGACACCCAAACTTGACAGAGAGTATAACGATAACGATGATGGTGCGTTTTCACCACCATCAACACCGGCCACTATCCAGGCTCCACAGCCTCGTCACTACAACCAACTCCCCACTCCAACTACACCGTCTACAGCCACATTTGCCGGCTTATCTACCACCACAACAACAACAACAACTTCACACAAGCGAAACTTGCAAGAGGATTTCATAATTCTGGATATGTTGCTTCCAAATAGTTCTGTCACTATATCATCACACAGATTGCTTGGAGAGGGCTCACATTCGAAAGTATATCTGTGTCAAATAAACAATGGTAGGGCGATGACGAATGATATCGATCATGATGATAATAAATGGTGCATCAAGGTGCCCTTCAACAGAAAGCAGAACAAATTTTTGCAAAGAGAGGCAATAATATTGCACCAATTGCATAACGGTTGCCGATGGGGCAGTGAGCATATAGTGGGCATGTTTGGTGCCGTGTGGTTGGTGGACAACAAGAACAATAACGAGATAAAAGATGGCAAGTTTGCCGTGGTGTTGGAGAGGATGGATCTCGATTTGGAAACATATATTGATGTGTATTGCAACAAGAGACATGCAGCAGCAGCAGCAGCAGCAGCAATGGTTGATGGTGAGTTGGTGTTGGGGAAGCAAGAATGGTATCGACTCTATAGGACTATGGTTGATCTGTTGCGGTTTATGAGACAACAAAATATTGTCCATTGTGATATCAAGACAGCCAATGTACTTTATGACCCACATAACTCCGTTTTTAAACTATGTGATTTTTCCTCGCTGAAACAAGAAGTGGTGGCCAGTGGTACTGAAACAACACTATCATCATCACCTTCACCGGTGGAGACCACGTTACAATTCATGGCTCCTGAATTACTCTCGCAACCCAAGTCACAATCCCATCATACATACCATACTGACTTGTACAGTGCAGGACTAGTGTTACTACATGCACTGACGGGGAAACAACCGTATGATGGTTTTTGCTCTGGTAATAGCAGTGCACTGATGGTGCAATTGATCAGCTTGATCAAGAAAAATGCGGTGTTACGGTTGTTGGATGAAGAAAGTATGGAGTTGATGAGAGGTAATTGTGATGTGTGGGCTTTGTTGATGGACATCATTGATAAGAGATGTGATTTGGATGAGTTGAAATTTTGATATCCCCTCTTTTGTATGGAAGACGAAGTTGTTTTTAATATAATTGTAAATTGACGGTAAGACTGTGTGAATACTCATTTGTTCAAACTCAGGTTACGTTTTGCAATGTTTTTATATAGCTATATATATACCCACAAAATATTTATTAAACTAAAGTTTAAGTGGATACGTCCGAAAACCAGAAACTGCAAACTAGGGTCGTCGACAGCACATGTAATAGACAATATCTTCATCATTGTTTACATATGTAATTATGCTCATGAATCACTTGGTATCGTTTCAAGGAGCCTTTATCTATGGTGAGTGTAATTGTGAACAAATATATCCAAATGCAGCAATTACCATATCAAGATATTAAAATGTACTTAAAGCAAAAAAAAAAAAAAAAATCAGACAAAAACACAAGATTTGTGTATACAAGCAGACATTTCAGATCACTTGTTTGAATACAACAGGAATAAACAGAGCAACTATTATAGATAGATGGACTGTGGTATGAAGAAACTTGTGTGATACTATCCCACCATAATTCAATATCACAACACATAAGAGAAAGTTTTATTTCAAACTTAATTCTACAACTTTTATTCGCGAGTGCCCACGAGCAGGATGAGTACAGCATCTCCACTGAGTCCGAATAATAATACAACTACTGCTCAACTGCCGGATCCCGACTTAACAGATTTACAAATCACGGCTTTACTATCGTCCACAGGCACCACTCCTCCCACTACCAATGATGGCAACAATGATAATCACAACAAGAATGCATCACCTCTATTAAACGCTGCAGTAACAGCGCCAGATAATCTGATCCCAACTATTGATGTTGACGATAAGCCATCATCAACTGGAGCACATCTCAATTCCTTCAGTGATACATCGAATAATAACAATGATCCAGACCTTGATATGACCCTTTTCAACTTATTGAGTAATGAGACTAGAAGTACCACCCCTGTACTTGTTCCACAAGAACCTTTGACAACTACCACAACAACACTGAAGAGCGGGACAGGGAATACGATATCAGCAACAAATGTACCGAAGTCACCCACCACATCATCCAAATCGTATAAAGAACCCGTCGTGGTGAAGAAAGAGTATATGACATCTCAAGATATCAACACAACTGCACTGACGCGAAACGACATTAAGTTGGACTCTGAAAAATCGGTCAAAAAACATGAATTTTCTAACAGCGATAGTACCACTGATAACAAATTGATACGGGCAGAAGTGGTGGCGAATACACGAGACGAAATTGTTGGCGAAGACGAGGATGAGAATAATCCAAGGATATCGCTGTATGCTCGTTTAGATTTTCCAAATTTCACTTTTTACGTGCAAACATTACAGGTGCTTTTAGGTCGTAGAATTGATGCCCATAACGATAACAATTCCAGCAATCCAAATAGCATTAGTGCCAACTCTAGCCACAATTCCAATACGGTGGATGTGCATCTCGGGCTGACAAAACTGATATCGAGACGACATGGTAAGATTTTCTACAACTTTGGTACACAGAGATTCGAACTAAGCATCTTGGGCCGTAACGGAGCCTTTGTAGATGAAGTGTTTGTCGAAACTGGGGTAACATTGCCTTTGAAAAATAACACCAAGATTCAAATCGGGGAAATCCCTTTCCAATTTGTGTTGCCCTCGCTGCTGGAAAATGGAAGTCAAAACAGCAGTAGCAACAATCTATCCACAAAGAAAAAGAACAAATTGTTCAATCCAGCAGACGCAATCAGTTTGAAATCAAGCCTCTACAACAACAGCAGCATCAATAAGAGACTCAGTGCAACGCCCTCTCCTAATAAACAGATCTCAAGAGATACTTCTACAACACCAGCACCTGCAAATGCTATTGCCGCCAACACAATTAACACCACCACATCCACACCGGCAGTAGCTAATACAACGGAAACAACAAATTCATCGTTAGATGCACAACTGGCTGCTACCGCAAAGAAGCAAGTGAAACCGGCAAAGAAAACAAAACCACCAAAAAAGGTTTACACGCTCGAGGAAATCCCGGAACAATACCGTACCAAGCCCTCGTGTTCTTATTCACATTTGATTGCCGTTTGTTTAAAAGAACGATCAACACCTCGTGGAATGTCATTGTCTGAGATTTATAAAGGAATCCAAGACTTGTATCCATATTACCATTACTGTCCCGATGGATGGCAAAGTTCAGTGAGACACAACTTGTCGTTGAACAAAAGTTTTAGGAAAGTCAGCAAGGAGGGGAAAGGATGGTTGTGGGGGTTGGATGAAGAGTTTTGTGCCGAGAAGGAGAGATTAATGGTGAAGAAGAATATCGTTCAACAACAACAACAACAACAGCAACAGAAATTAACGGCAACAACAATAGTAAACACATCATCGCCGGTAATGATTAGGCAGCCACAAGCTTCCTCCATGCCACCACAACAGTCCTTATCAACACTCAAGAATAACGGCGCTCCTCCCCCTGGATTATCGACTCCAGCACAACTGTCAAACAGTGCTAATAATAGAGGGGTCCAAGAACAGTATCAACTGAAAATAATGCCACCTACTCAAATGTCTCCGAATTTACAAACACAACAACTGTCAACGAATGGCAATAACAACAAGAGTATTGCGCAGTTGGCCAGTGAAATCAAAAGGCCATTACCAGTGAATGGAACTTCTTCAGTGATAAAACCGGTTTCGGGGACAAATCCATCACCACCACCTGTCACAGTAGCAACTGGAAATCAACAGCTGCAGCTGCTGCAAAACACAGCGATTTCAAATAACAATGCCATCAAGTCACCTGTGATGGGTGCTGGTGGCAACAATAATAACAACAACAATATACAAGCTCAATTAGCTGCAAATAGAGCAGCTGCAGTACAGTTGCAGAATTCTAGGGCCTCTACTACGCTGCCAGTCCACACACTACCTAACACCACTGCTGCATCAAAGTCGTCACCACATGTTCAAAGATCGTCGTCAGGTTCACCAACACCAGTATCTATCCTGCTCACCAAACCACAGCAATCACTGTCTGTACCATCAGCACTGGCATCTGCAACAACAACAACGGCAACGACAGCATCAACAGCTGGTCCGACGTCATCGACTTCGAGCACGACAGGCAACAGTAGTAAGTTGTCGGGTGACACGATGAAGGCTTTAAATTATCTCCAACAGGAGTTGATTCGTCTCACCAAGGATCGTAAGGGACTCGATAAGAAGACAACGACTCAGATTCTTACACAGGCATTGGCCATGACGATTTCTCAGGTGAACCAAGCTGCCAAGAATAGCGGTATGACTGGGAATCCGTTAGTGTTGTTGATTGATAAGAATCCGCAGCATTTGACAAAGATTTTGACGGCACTGTTAAATGCGGCAACGTATCAAGTGACGAAAGGCAAGGTCAAGCCTGGAATGGTGAACAACAATGTAAGCAGTAGCACCACCACGAAAAGCAATAGTTCGCCAGTATCACCAGCAACGAAAACAGCAGCAGCAGCGAGATCTGCATCGTCAAAGACCACAATCACCTCGACAGCACCATTGGCTTCAACCACGGCACTTAAAAAGCCAGTGACAGCAGCACCACTACCAGCAGCAGCAACAGGAACAAAAAAGACTAACACCAAGGCGTATACACAGCTGCAAGTACAGCAACAGTACCCTCCACGTAATCCAACAAAGCCACCGATAAACGACAAGTTTCAGCCTCCTCATGTGACAAATCCACATCCACAGCAGTTGTCGAGACCTCCTGCCAACGTAATATACAGACCAATTCCCTCATCGTCGTCGACAGCATTGCATACTCTGCTGCATAATCTGCCCAGATCGGGAATGGAGACTGGTTTGAAAAATCTGCAACAACAACAACCACAACTACCGAAGCAGCCTCAGCAACAACAACAACAACCACAATCACAACCACAGAAGCAACAACCACAGAAGCAACAACCGCAGAAACATCCTCTGCAACAACAACAATCACCACAACAGATGAAAACACCAAGACCGGCACTGTTTGCCAAGCCGTCCACTTACACCAATCCCAATGTTTCTCCTGTTGGAGCAAAGAAGAATTTGCCAAACCACATTGATGCACAGAATAACTTTACTTCAGGTGATGCTGTGAAGAAGGTTTCAGATGTAACACCAACAACGGCAGCGAAATTATTAACATTGGTAAAACCGGTGGAAGCTTCCTCCATAGATCAAAGTAAGCCGCTGGTGAAGCCGATCAGTAAACCGTCATCGTATGTTAATCCAGCACAACGTGTCAATCAATCAGTTGCTGGTACCAGTTCTACCACCCATAGTGGGAAGATACCAACTCTGGACGATAAGGGTGGTGTAAGAAGTAATGCAACGATGGAAACAGGCAAGCTTGCTGAAGGTTCTCTTGGTCCTATCAGCGCTGCTTTTGTTGGAGATGAATATCATGAAAAGGAAATCAAACCGTCTATACATCATTCTGAGAGTCATTTGAATGACGATGAGTTGGATAAAGTATTAGAATCGTTTTCTAGGCAAGGAACTCCTGGTTTGGACGATATCAACGATAGAGAGCCTGTAGATGTTGATAAATTGTTGAGGGAGGATGGATTTTTGAATGACAGTAATCAATTGATGGGGATTGGCGAAGCTGTTGGTGATGTTGGAGGGGTAAAGAGAGAGTTGGACTTGCAAGAGGGGAAAGAAGAAGATGGAGAACGATTTAAGTTGCAGAAAACTAATTGAACAATGATTGTACAAGAGTAACTGGTAGAAAATGAATATAGGCAATGACTTAGTAGACATACTTTTTTACTGTAATTTTTTTTCTTTGATCTCTTCATTTGAAAGGGTTCTATTTATTTAAAATATATGAAAATCGATAAAATTTCAGGCCTTGACATTGTTGAAGCTACCTTCTTTTTCTTTAATTTCCCAAAACAAAGTACCAACATCGTGATTACCGTGGAATACCCAACCTTGCTCTGTCACATGGAACAAATTGATAGATCCACCAGAGTAGGCATCTCTATGTGTAGCAGCCAAGATGGCTCTCTTTCCCAAGTACAACAGATCTTCAACGGACAAATCCCATTTATAATTAGAATCCAATACACCGTAGGCAAAAGTTTGACCTGAACCGACACAAAACAAATCACCTTTCAATCTTGTACCATCGGAGTCCACATAGTATATAGTTGGGCCTTCTTTTGCTGTACAACCACAAACCATGGTACCCATTGATAAACCCATACCTTTATATTGATATACCAAATTACTCAAAATCTTTGATGCAGCAGCAACACTTATACGTTCTTTCTCCTTCAACTCGTGTAATCTACATTGGGTACCGAGCCACGTTTCCCAATACTGACAGTCAGCTGCACCTCCAGCCATGGTACCTAATAAAAATGGATTAATTTCAATAACTTTTTTCACCGTTTGTGAAGCGACCCAATTACCAGCTGTAGCTCTTGAATCAACAGCAACAATGATACCGCCTTGGAAACGGAACAGCAATGTGGTGGTACCGTGAGCGATTTTGATCTTACAATCTGGGTTCACTGAGTCATCGGTATGTGCTCTGAGAAACTCTGTTGGTTGTGATATAGGAGGTAAGCTGATCGAAGGCAGTAATTGCAATTGTACGCCATTGTTGAAGAATTCATTGTTGATGGAGTCAATGTCCTGGGTCTGGTCTTTTATGGAAGAGTATGTATACAGCTGCGATATAGAATTCATTGTGTGTAATATATATGTATGATGTTAGATGATCACTGCTGTGTTATACGCCATCAGGTAATATTATAAGTGGCGATTTTTTGTCTCTCAGTCTTTATTTGATTTGTCACAGCCCCTATACTTATACCGGTTCTGTTTATTTTGATATTTAGCAGACGACCATATGTATATGGACAGAGGTCTTCTGCCAAAACTGTGTATTGTTATCGTGTCACTGAGATAAAAGATTGAAAATATTTAACATCGCAACACCATAATCGAGGGAAATCATTATATATACAGGGCTTTAAACCCTAAAAGGGTGACCATCCTGCGCATTGTTTGTCCACAAATGGCAATAGTTGATTTTTCAACACACGACTATCTAGTTTCTTTGTTTTGTTGTGTGTGTAAAGAGTGCGTTAGAGTAAAGGAGAAAAAAAATGTTTTTGAAGAACAAATTCTCAATTAAAAATTGAAATATTCATCTAATCGTCTAACCAAGGATCATTCATATATCAAGAAATTAGTCAAAAATGGTAAGCAGAAATGTTGATAATTGGAGCCACAAACACTCATCAAGCACACCATCAATACAGTGATCTACATTGAAACTCTCCAGTTGAATACCATTTTGGATCTAATTTTCTTTTGATTGAAATTCTTTTCATTATGGGGTTTTTTCAATATCGAAACATATCAATACATCTATCATGGTAGTAACTTGTTCCACAAATATCGATTTAAATACTTGGGAAGGAAAAGAGTTAGAGATGTTCTTCATCTTCTGGCAAGGGAGAACATCAACAAAGTTTCTCTCATTTTTTGATATTGTGATTTTTTCCACCCAGGAGATGACCAAAAAGAAAGTCCATTAAATGAATCTGTAGATAATAAGTCATCACAAATCCACATTTGGATCATGTATGATAAAAAAGAGAGAAATGTTAATTGTGATTCATAGTTTGCAATGATGTTTGCATGTGAGCTCCAATACGAAATGAGATGTGCAAAACGAAAAAATTTACTAACTATTTTTCTTAATCATTAGTCTTCAAATCCTATGAGAGATCTCCATATCGAGAAATTAGTCTTGAACATCTGTGTCGGTGAATCCGGTGATAGATTGACCAGAGCTTCAAAGGTTTTGGAACAATTGTCTGGTCAAACCCCAGTTCAATCCAAGGCTAGATACACCGTTAGATCCTTCGGTATCAGAAGAAACGAAAAGATTGCCGTCCATGTCACTGTCAGAGGTCCAAAGGCTGAAGAAATCATTGAACGTGGTTTGAAAGTCAAGGAATACCAATTGAGAAACAAGAACTTTTCAGCAACTGGTAACTTTGGTTTTGGTATTGCCGAACACATTGATTTGGGTATCAAATATGACCCAGGTATCGGTATTTACGGTATGGACTTCTACGTTGTCATGAACAGAGCTGGTGCCAGAGTTGCAAGAAGAAAGAGATGTAAGTCTGTTGTTGGTAACTCACACAAAGTTACAAAACAGGATTCTATCCAATGGTTCAAAACTAAATATGATGCTGATGTCTTGGATAAATAAATAAAAACATATGGTATATATGTGTAATATAATGAACTAAAAAATCGGTATTCTAATAATTCATTTGTTGATGATGATAATAATAATAATAATATGTCTATTAAACAAATTGCATTATTCTCTTTAAATTAATATAATCATAAAACTTTTCCTGAATACATAAATTCAATTTCCTTCACAGATCCCCATCTATATCACCATCCCCATTTTGCAATTGCAACTCTATCTTGGCACATTCAATACCAACATCAACACAACCTCTAATACCTTCCTCCCACCTTGTTTTCAAATAATCATTTACAGGCTTAAATTCCAATTGTCTCCTCTTTCGCCTCACATTCACTTCCTCCACTTGTCTTCGTTTCCTTGCCAACTCCAGCTCCAACATTATATTGTACTGTGACAACTCCTCATTATGCACCAACCATTTGTTCCTGTTCGTTACAGTACCCATATGGCTATTGTTCAAAACCAAGAGTCGGCGTCTCATATTAGAATGTGATATTGAGGCATACAAATTCTCGTAATTTAACTCGTTCTCATCGGTGGTCAAATCGGTGTACTTGTTCATGTCGATGCCTCCAATAGTGAATGAATCAGGTAAGTCGTGATCATCTTCTCGATCATAGATCTCTCGCACTAACAGATGTTCCTCCTCTGTTGAAAAATTAGGTAAGAACCTATTCTCCAAAATTGGATGCGGTACCGTGGTATCCCACTGCTGCATTTCTTGCTCTATCATATGTTCAACTTGATTTCTCTGATCATCGGCAATGTCCTCATCGATATAGATCAATGAGTCATTGATAGACATCAACAACTCATTCAGCTGTTGTTGTTGTTGCTGCGATATCACGCCTTCAATCACCATTTCAATTTCTAACTGCTGTTTTTAGACAAATTCAAAAGCAAATCAATGGAAGATCAACAACAGTATGTATTTCCCCCTCCCAGTTTAAAATGATATAAATATATATATATAACAACGAAGATGACTCGTTTGGTCTCTCTCAACTTCTATCTCATCTGCTCCCCAACCAGTGGCTCTGCAATTTCTTGCTAAAAGAAAAAAAAGAAAAAAAAATTGTTCGAAGAGCCGTTTCAGTGCAAGGGGAAGGAATATCTTTAGGCGGATACCAACATGACGATGTTCTTCCACTCTTGCAACGCCAATAAGTGTCTTTCCTCTATCAGAAATAGAGGTAACGTTACATTCAGGTATGCACACTTCCACTGAAGACTGGATTCAAATTCACTTGATCCTCTCACAAAAACGAGAGGCATTAAGACTAACTTTCTCTTCAAAATTCATGCATGGCCTTTCACAATATGAACACCACACACCTCACTGGCGATTGAGCACGATGTACCGGCTAATTAATACATCAATGAATTCTCTCTTAAATGTATGAATGACTACAATTGTTTATGGAGCTGCATTGAGACTCTATTGTCAGTGTTTGTGACAGATGAAACATCATTAATTATGAAACAAATTACATGACATTGATCCTCTTTTCAACACGGCCATGAGGCTTTCCGTCTCTGCTACCTTCCATTTACCATTATTATTATTCGTTCTCAAATAATGAACTATGAGCTTCTACCTCTGTGATGTTTACCGCTATGCGTTTAGGGGAAAATTGTGTTCGTACCGTTGTGCAATTCTTCGCACATACACAATTGGGTCTCGTGATTCTAAACAACAAGCCGAACCTAAATCGTATCAAGTTCACTCTATAGAGTTTTTATAGGGACCTTAATCGCAAGATTTCTCTAGGAATACACTGATATAAAGGGGTGGAGAACTGGCTACCATTGCTCGGGTGTACTTACATATAAACAAAGAAATTGGGCCAAGGGAGTCTGACTTGGTAGCTGGTGATAGCACAACAGTACATTGCCGCCAAGCTAGTGTCTTTATTTATTCATTCACCGTATGCCTTTTTCTCTATGTATATCTGATCATGATTTGATATATGTTTATGTTTTGGTAGGGATTTAATTGAAAGATTGACTTGCGTAGGGATGTATTTGCAATATTTTCATACAACACTTTGGCAAGAAACAAATAATTTTCCTACAACTGATCACTGAGCTTTGACAATTTCATTTGAAGTTTCTGACTTGCAAAATATTTGTGGTCTGCGAGAGTGGTGGTGCTTGTTTGGGTAAATTTTATGCTCTTTTCAAACCACTAGTAATCAATTCCTGAAGTTGTTTTGCAAGTTCTTTGATATACAGATTTTTTGTAGAGATATCTGTTTTAAATTTATTGGTAGTTAATAACTAGCTCTTCACTTTGATGTAATTTGATTTATCAATCTAAATATGATTTTATTTCATCTTCGAAGCAGCTCATTGATGTGATCAAATTTGTCACATTTGTGCCCTTTTTTGTAGACATCAGAAACTCTAAAAGAACAATTGCAGACTTTGTGTAACTTAATTCAGTTGTAGGGATTCCCTAAAAATGCAAATATCTCCGATGAATGATATGTCTCTAAATCAATTTCAGATTGAGTGTGTTATAGTTCTTTGCCATTAGAGATGGTCATATGGTCATATACCGCTAGTATATATATATATATATATATATCTGGGACGTTGTCGTCAATTTTACGAGTGAAAGTAAGGAATAGAGACAATGATCCAAGCGATTCAACTTATGTGTGATTTCACCAATCGCCTATAGTATCTGTATACTAGAATTGTAACTCAGTATTCTGATGTTTTTAGAGTGCTAAAGTAATTAATTGATAGATTAGATTATCCTCTCAATTTATAAGAGTTTGAGGAATTCTCTTAAATATATATTAAAGGATATAAAGTGGGTTTTGGGTGAACATGTTTCAGGCCCTAAACGCGAAAATTGCTCATGTACATCAAATAATAATTAAGGTCAGTTATCATACGCTTGTTCAAGCTGCCAAAGATGATATTGGTAACACACATCACATCGCTATCATCATGAGTATATAGAGCGACCCCAGCATTACATATAGCCATAGTTGAAGTACTAGTCAAAACATTAGCGGCGACTGTGTAATACTCATCTGGCTCATTATCGGTAATAGCCACACTAATGTTAATACCGTAGTTGATAAAGCAAAAAAACATAAAATTATCTACTCCGTACAAGTCCTTCAGCCGTTGGTCATGAGGGCTAATAAATAAAGTTTCATCTTGGGTTCTATAGTCGTAGGTAACATTACTGTATACTATGCATTTTATTAACAAATCGAGCTCGTCAAAAGACGCATTTATAGCCTTGACTGACGTTAAGAAACATGGGAGAGCTAAAATGAGAAAATAAGGAAACAACATAATATGATACCTTATGGAATGTAATAAAATAATTTGAAAATAAATATATATATAATATACATGTATACAATATGAGTCACTAGTCTTGTTTTTGTTTTGCCTTTTTCGTTATCTTTCTTCAACCCTCTTTCTTCATTTTTACTAGTTCCAGTTATGGAATAAGTCTTCTATAAAGAAGACACATATCCCACATCTGATTTACTGGATTTCTGGAAGAATTATGAAGTTTAAGAGTAGAATTCTCAAAGTTATATTTAATGAACACTATACTTACATGCTATTTTACCCTAACACCAATCACTATATATGATATGTTATGAGCGGATTCTCTTCCATTGTCGTATTGGTATAAATTCTTTTGGAGTCTCAAATATGAACGACCCCAATAAGCAAGTGATCACTGCACATACACAGATGATCCCATAAATGGCTGCCAAAACTCTAAATGCACCAAACCCTTCAAACGATAAATGAAACTCGTTACAACTTACACTCATAGCTCCAATGGGGAAGGGCATTGCCCACCATGCTTTGGTAAAATTGGTTTTTCCTCGATAACAACAAGTCCAGGTCAGTAACAGTGTGAAAAATATACCAAAACTGATCAAGAACAACCCCAGAACAAATGTTACTGCGTGTGCTATCTCTCCTAAGATCACCTTGTGTTCGTAAGCAGAATACTCGAGCAAGTATCGCTTGGTGTTGACACCGTTATTCAATATTCCCCAGGCACCTTGTCCGAGTAACCCTATGGGTACCCACGATGTGAACATGGCCGGTTTTGCAGGAATTTTGAATAATACAAGTCTCCACATATAGATTGCTATCATGCAAAATCCAAGACAGATCGAGTTGGACCACAACATGAACGAAACGATGATGGTGATTTTTTGTAAAGCAGGTGTGGGTAATGATTGTACTATGAGTGCCCCGCTAGCAGCACTCACTGTCAAGGGTAGTACTGGTAATATCAATGTTCCTTGAATCATCTGCTCTGTGTATTTTGATGCGGTGAGCAAATGGAATACCAAGAACCAACCGGATAATAACAGCATCGCCACGTTGATCCACCAGAAACACCAAATACCTATGGCCCAATGCCCGTTGCTCACCATGTGTGACATGTTCACCACAGTAGACCAACCCATCGAGTAAGCTCCAAAGAATACGGCAATATTTGGATTCGTGAATGTTTCGGGTAACGTTTCAGAGTACAACGTCAGCTTTCCGATAAACATAGAAGTTGTGAGTAAGAATAACAACAATGAGACGCCCCACATGATATATCCACAGATCTTAAGCCAATGGGCCTCATAGGGGAAATTGAAAAGCACAGATGACGCAATACCGGAGCCCATGAAACTGAGAAACCATATAGGATGAAAATCCTTGAATACTATCTCCTTGATGGGCTTTGGTGGCGGTGGAGACTTCTCTTCTGAAGACATTGTATTTGAACTATCCATGTACCATAGTTATATGCATAAAAGTGTGTATCAAGTGTATCAATATATGTGTGATATATGAAATTCACGTCACAAAAGCTTCTTATTGACAACAATAAGAATAGAAGTGGATTTTTTTCGGTTACAATTTGCTGAGCAGCTCATCTCTTTCTTATTTTTTTTTTTTGTATTGAACGGCTCAAAAGGCTTTCGTTCCCCGAGGGATAAAAAAAGTAACATTATAATTTTGATTAGACGAAAACGAATAAAAGTTTGATTGAACGATGTGATGGGCAACCTGATATCTCTGTGTCAAGTTTGATTAAGGCCAAATAATTTGCTGGTGAACTTCTACAAGGAATCGAAATCGTTGCCTCTTTAAAGAATTGGCGGAGATATTGATCTTAAACGGCGGCAAGCCAATTCCTATAGTTCCTATCAAAGAATCCACATGATTATCATAACTGCCAATTTAGGCATGACGCGGTTATACAGCTCGATTTCAATCGGGTGAACTTAACGAATTTTTCTATATAATGTGATCTCACAATGTTCGCTCTAGTGATAGAGGAACTGTAACATTTGATTGCATCGAGATCAAAAGTGTTGCTTCAATATCTATTAGATGGCGGGTTTGAAGACTTTTGGTTTGGAACCTCCTAGGAACCCATTTTCCGAGCTTTGAAGTGTATTTGTTAATGCTACTAACAATGGCCCGGTATTCTAAAACCGATTTGAAAAAGTGTATATGCTCAATCACTTCCATTCATATATGTACTTACCCCTCTGCTCTTGTCCAAAACCCAAAACACCTATTTATTATAATTGCTCAACTTATGGAAAATCTACTTGTCTCACTTTCTCCACTTTTGAATGTATCATTATCGGTCAAACCACGATATCATTCTATAGATTTCCCGCCTGTTCAAAATTGTTTGATAGACATTAGATTAATTTTTATATAATATACACTTTTCTATTCTTCAGCACTAGCTATCCTAGTTTTCCTCCAATGAGGTTTCAATTCTCTGGGTGTCTCGAACATGAATGACCCTAATAAACAAGTGATCGCTGACCAGACGCAGATGATCCCATAGATGGCTGCCAAAACTCTAAATGCACCAAACCCTTCAAACGATTGGTGAAACTCGTTACTACTCACACACATAGCTCCAATGGGGAAGGGCATTGCCCACCATGCACTGCTAAAATTGGTTTTACCTCGATAACAACAAGTCCAGGTCAGTAACAGTGTGAAAAATATACCAAAAGTGATCAAGAACAACCCCAGAACAAATGTTACTGCATGTGCTATCTCTCCTAAGATCACCTTGTTTTCGTACTCAGAGTACTTGATCAAGTATCGCTTGGTGTTGACACCGTTGTTCAAGATACTATAAGCACCTTGACCTAGCAATCCAATGGGTGCCCACGAGGTAAACATTGCCGGTTTCACCGGAAGCTTGAATAACACAAGTCTCCACATATATATTGCTATGAAGCAAAATCCAAGACACACAGCGTTGGACCATAACATGAATGAGACAATGATTGTGATTTTTTGTAATGCCGGTGTGGGTAATGACTGTACTATAAGTGATCCAGTGGCACTACAAACATTCAAAGGTAAAAGAGGTAATAGCAATGTTCCTCTGATATGTTTTTCCTCGAATTTGGTTTTGGTTAACACAACGAACGCCAAGATCCAACCAGACAACAACAGCAATGTTACATCAATCCACCAGAAACACAAAACACCTATGGGCCACCGACCTCTACTTACCATGTGGGTCATGTTCACCACAGTGGACCAACCCATCGGATATGCTCCAAGGAACAAGGCACTGGTGGGGTCTGACAACATCACAGATATCGTCTCAGGATAAATTGTCAATTTCCCAATCATCAAAGTGGTGGTGAGTAGAAACAATAATAATGAGACGCCCCACATGATGTAGCCACAAATCTTGAGCCAATGAGCCTCATAGGGGAAATTGAAAAGCACAGATGATGCAATACCGGTGTCCATGAAACTTAAGAACCATATGGGATGAAAATCTTTAAATATTATTTCTTTGAGGGGCTTGGGGAGTGGTGGTTGTGGCGGTTGTGACACCTTTTCTGATTGCATTGCAGTTAAAACTCTTCTGGTGACATGGCAATTGGATATAACGCAGCAAAAAAACACTCTCACACTGAGTTTCTTCTTTCTTCTATTCTTTGTGTCAAGTTGATATTTCAACTTAGTATGTTTTTCAAAATTTGTCCATCAGTGGACCTTTTTAGGTTTTTTGACGCGGGTTTTTGGGCTTTTCTTTTTTGAGTGATAAAAAATAAATCATCGGATATCCAAAAGGGGAAGTGGATGGGAGATGAGGAAGGACAAAAAAGAAAGAAAATAAACTCAGAGATTGATTCTGTTATTAAAACAAAGTTGATGATAAGTTTACTTACCCTTTGTAAAATATTTATTGAATTATCAAATATTAAATTATTATTATAATCTCTATCTCACGAATTGAATTGAAAACAGAAAAATTCTGGACTAAAATGCTAAAAATTAACCAATAAAAAAATTTGATGATGATTGTAGTAAGTGAAAGAAATTATGACGCTGGATGTATGAAAAATGAATTTTTATTCCGCTGCCCTCGATAAACAAATATTCATCTCTTCTTCCGTTAGGGACTCGATGTACAAGCACCTTGAGACAACATCGTTATCAACTTTGATGGTGTACAATTTGGACCACTCGATACTTTGAATAAGTGATCTCACAACGTTTGCAGATGTACGAAATTTTGAAAAATTGATCAATTTACTGGATTCAGCAAAATCTTCAATCAAACTACGATCCATACTCGTTACAGAATCGTTTGGATCATCTTTTAAGAAAAAATTAGGTCTCTCAGAGTTGAATGTCAAATCTGATAAATATAATCCCAAGAATGGGATGCAACCTTTAGAAGGAGTTGCTGACCTCGACTCCAGTCTTAAATTGGCAAAATTTTTGAATGGAGATGCCAACTTCTCCAAATCTTGCAATATAGCAATGTCAGCTGCATCAACCTGTGCCCAGGTCTTCTTCAATACAGTGACCTTGTCTGATGTCAACAGCAAAATTATTTGTAACAATGTGGTATAGTTTTGAATTTTTTTGCAATGTTGACCAACGTGAATAAACCTCGTAATCACTGCTTTTCTCTCCTTGATTGAAGTAGTGAGCAAGATTTCGGATACAATCCAATTGATCAGCAAGTTGAATCTGGATATGACCAAGTTTACTCCTCTTCTCCTTGTGTTGTCGACCAACAATTGCAACCAACTGTTGATAGGCTCCAAAGTTTGCAGCCAACTAAGCTCGATTAGTTCCTTCCAATCAACCTCCAATAGAGCATCTTTTTCAATAACGGTCAATTGCTCGGCCAAATGCTTTGAATCATAACTCAAGATGAAAGAGACATGTGTACCCGAGTTCAAAACTTGTTCTAAACTGAATTTCTCTTCAAATGGTTTCATTATTTCGCTGTTTCCTGTGATTTGTTGTTGTAATGGAATTGGATATGGAGTGGACGCATAGAAAACTTTTGCGTCATCAACTGAGATAGAATCCAGATCTTGTCCAACACCACCAACTACACTTGAACCCACAAAAGAGGAGTGATGTCCAGTTTTCAATGCATGTTCAGGAGTGAGAGGAGGATTGGCAATGAACAAATCTCTAACTTTTTTTTGTAACTTGTCCTCATCTATACTACTCTGCTGAGCACCATCTTCCTCCTCTTGGCTATTCTCGTCGTTTAAACCATAAAACACTTGGCCCTCTTCTTCTCTTTCATGTTTGACATATTTGCCCTCCAATTTCATCAACAGTGCCGCAATTGGATCATCATTGATGGAATCATCAGGAATGGCAGCCAATTCTGCTATTGCTTTGGAGTCTAAACCAGGAAAAGGCATGATAATGGACGATGAATGAATGGATGGAATCATACTAACTCGGGACTCAACATCATTCATACTATCGTTATCGAAAAATTCTGCTTCGTCATTATCAACAATTTGTCTTATTTTCTGGGCATCATCATCGATATCGATTCTACTCAAAGTACTCTCATAGTCAGCTATTGAATCTTCATCTTCATTGGAAACTTCTCTATTATCGTCTTCAATACTAGCCGTGTGATTTGACTCCAAATCTTCAAGAATGATCTCTCTTGCAGATATCGTCTCCTCCAACTCTGAATGATCCCTAAGTGATAAGCGATACTGCTTTACAAGGTCAAAGAAAGACGAAGATTCTTTCATCACGATATTCGTTCTTGAACTAGAGATTTCGCTAAGACAGTATGGTAATTCTCTCAATGTAATTATGTTATCGTATTCGGTCTTGTCCAATGAAATGTTCATGTGAGTGCTTTGCTCTATAGATGGGGAGAATGAAGAGTCTTTGACAGGGCTGACAGCTCGTAAATCCAAATATGGGTGCTTTTTTTTAAGCATTACACTTGTCTCCGGAGTTTCAATAGCTCTTCTGTTGTTTTCCGGAATTGAAAGTGCAGAGTCGTAGGTAACGTATGATTTGAAAGATCCATCTCTGTTAAGTGCTTGTCCGTTAGATACTCTTCTCACGGAGAATCTATCATTATTTAGCTCGTCATCGGCAACCCCAGCATCCTTCGATAATTGAGAATCATAAGTGACATAAGATTGAGTTGATAACAGCGAGATCCGTTGCTGTTGAGATGTTGGTACGAAATTAAACTGGTCGTCTTGATCAATTTCTCCATCAATTTGATTTCCTGTTGTGATCGAACTCTGTTGGTGTTGATGTTGCTCCTCTTCATCAATTTTAAGCTCACTTATCATGGATGGAACCACATCAGCTAATTTGCCATTGTTTCCCGATTGAGATACATCGTTGAAGGAGTCTGTCCAATTGAATGAGACAGATGGAGCCTTGAAGGATGTCACATCGTCATCGATAACACCACTGAAGCCCTCAAACATTATGGCTGCATCCCGATTATTTTTTTTCGTTGGGGATGCTTCGAATGTATTTTCTTGATCTTCTTCGTCACTTCCCAAAACGTTCAGCAATGAAAAGACACTATGTCTTTTCTCGGCTTGATTGAGCAACTGTTTCGAAAGTGAAGATCTAAAATTCTGGTCACTGAGGAGAAATTGAAATTCTTCAATGATTCTGGCACTTAATACATCTACTCTCATATCCAAGTTGATCGGTGGGACACTGTCACTCATTGTAGTTAATGAATCACGTTGTTGCTGTGTATAAGCTTTCACCAGTACAGCCGTATGCTTATCTTGTTTTGTTCCATCAGTTGTTGTGTTGCTGACGGGCTTGATGATCTTGGAGACATTATCGATCAATGGGCTTAACTCTTTATTGCTTTGCTTGTGTCTTTGAAAATGACTCTTCCACTTTTGTATGACTTTCGCAAGCCCTTCTTTCTGATGAGTGGGATCATTTTTTGTCTTTACCAGAGTCGTATGTGTCTTCCGCGATGAAGGTTGCATTTTTGTTGTTGTTGTTGTTGCTGTTGGTTTTTGAGCAGTAGAGCTTAATTTTGTTTTTTGTTCCTGTTTAAGCGGTTGTTGTTTATGTTGTTGGTATTGTTCATAATTTTGATTTGAATTGTTGTTTTTAGTGGTTGTTGTGGTTTTCGATTTCGTCGGATTCAGTTTTGGTTTCTTAACAGGTGTCGATGGAATAATTTTGTTGACATATGCATCACTGAAAACTTTGATGTTACCATTGGTGGTAAATCCCAGTTCATTGATCTGATAGTTTTCATCTTCAAGCTCGTTCTTGCTTAATCTTTTTACTCCATCCAACGGTGTATATGAGACTTCTTGTTGTATTAGATTTGATTTTGTAGGCTTTAAAGGAGTTCTATAACCCTTAGCATCCTTGTAAGATTTGTTTAATGAAACCAAAGAATCTTTTGGATGCAAAAAATGTTGGTCATTTCCGGCAAATATTTTAAATGGTTTCTTTCGATGTTGTGAAATGGTTTTGTTTTGATACAAAAATTTAGCCAAATTCTTTGCTTTTATCTTATTTTCGTTATGATTTTGAAGTAAAAGATTTGTTGCACTGTTGGATTTACTGTTGTATAATGATAGTATACCTGACCGCCTGAAGGAAGGATCATAAGTCTGTTGTAAACCCATTACCGATAATCTTGTGTGATTCATATGCTCGTACAGGTTCAAAGGGTATGATAACAATTCGTCAGGTTTGATATGTTCCAATGGGATGGTGGACCAATAAATAGAGCAAAGGTTAATGTAAACTTTTTTCATTTCCACTATCACTCTATTACAAATTTCAATGTTCATTCTTTGCAGATCTGAAAGATTTGATTCCTGGTGCAGCAGTACCGCTGATTGTTCTGCCAATTCGTTGAAAAAAGTGACAAATTGTGTTTTAAGATTGGTATTCTTAATGAAGTCGTCTTGGAAATAGTTTAAAAGCCAATGCCTCAATGTTACAAAAGTTCTTATTAAGACCAATTTACCAACTTCCACTTTATTGGTATCTTCTGTTGTATTACTCATCGTCATATTATATGCCCATAAGAACCTCGTCAACAACACAGTCAGTAATGCCTCAGTAGTTAAAAACATTCTATAAGTGAGAAAGAAGTCAAGTAGAAATTGATAATCGATTGTCTTTGGGGAGGTCAACTCCACTATTAATGCTGTGACTGTAGCAGACATTAATTGTCTCATGTTGTCGGTATTTGTAGGACCCCTGTTTTTGTTGAAATTATTTTTATCTGTGTTGAACTTGATCATTGAAGAGTCAGTTGCTGTTGGGAATAGGGATGGATTGTCAAAGATGCGGGTATTAAGGGACATTAGTATGGAAAATGATTGTGGTGTTTCCATCTCTGAGTCGAGGTCTTCGTCAAATTGTTGTTGTTGTTGTTGTTGTTGTTGTAGATCGTGTATTGGGCTTGACAACAGCCGATGTGGGCTTTCAAACAGTGGCATGGACCCATTCTCCATCGTTATGAGTTTGTTCAATCCAACTCCTTCTAAAGACGAAGCAATTGACTGAACATCTGACATTGCAAGGATACTCAGACGGGGGTCAGGGAGAGGGGGGTGGATGTTTGTAAGGCGCCCTGATGACTGTCAACGAGGGAAAAGTGGCAACTCGGTGATGTGGTGGTTAAAGCAATAACAAAGCTTCAGGTGGGGAGGATGGTGTCAGATGTGGCAATGGGGTAGGGATGGATTTGAAAATATTCGAGGAGGGTGATCTGATACTTGTACTCTACTTTCTTTCTTTCTCTCTCTAATTGAAATATTTTTTTTTTTGTTTTCATTTTTACCGATTTATTTGTTTACAAAAATTTGTGGTTTTGTTTACATATCCCGATTTGGAAGATTTATTGGTGTTTTGCACGACTAGGGCTGTTTGGTGGATTTCAAAGAAAAAAACAAAAAAAAGAGAGAAAAGAGAGAAATATAGCAAAAGATAGAGAAATATAGAGAGAGATAGATTCAATAATGTCAACTCAATCGGGTATCACTTGTAGTCTGGAACTCATAGAGTCATTTAAAGAATATATTGACACCAATGGCCGTGGATTGATCATAAAAATTTCCAATGAAGCGCTGGTTCCGGGACACATCATCAAAGGTAGTTCAGATTTGTCGAATGACTGGAGTACGATACAAGAGAAATTGTCTAATGAAGAGTCTGCATTTGTCGTTGTCAACAAGGATAAGAACAATGAGCACGTCTTTATTTCTTTCACACCGGACTTGGCCCCAGTGAGGGATAAGATGATATATGCATCTTCTAAAAATACAATAATGAGAGAATTAGGTATTGAGTTTTTCAAGCCAATTTTATTCATCAATGACTTGGATGAGATCAGTGCTACTGGTTGGACGAGACATTTGGCCCATGAAGAATTGGCCAATCCATTGACCGAGGAAGAAGAATCCCTGCAAAGAGTGAAGGAATTTGAGAGATTACATGTGGGAACCGAGAGAAAAAATAAATTGATTCATGATGATAATTCCTCTTCTGGATTGATGTTCCAAGTTAATGATGATCTCAAATCAAAACTTAAGTCAATATCAAACGGTGAGTTGATCTCATGCTCAATTGATCTCGCCTCGGAATCGATAAATTTATCAAAGGATACTAATTTCAACTCTCCATCTGATATTGTCAATTTAATATCCCCCACTGAGCCACAATACACCGTTTTGAAGACCAATAACAAAATCTCCTTCATATATTCATGTCCCTCAGGCTCCAAGGTGAAGGAAAGAATGATTTATGCCAGTAATAGACTTGCATTTGCTAACCTGTTGCTTCTGAAAGAATTGGGATTGACGATTCAAAATACCATAGAAGTTGGTGATTTGGATGAAATCGAATTCTCAAAGTTTACACCTGAAGAAAATTTGGAAAATTCTGGAAACATCTCCAAGGAGGAAAGTGGCGGTAGTGGAAACCTTAAATTCTCTAGACCCAAAGGTCCAAGAAGAAGATAGAACCGGCTATATAGATAGATACTATCAAAAATGAGGAATGAAAAAACAAAAGAAAACACTGTGCAACTAGACAGTGACTATAGGGTTGCTCTGTTATTATCTCAGTATCATCTACTGAATAACTTTTTAATCAGATTATATCAAATAGAGTATTTATCTGTTCTTATATGCAAAACTGAGCATTTTATCAAAATTTTATATCTCTTCCCCAAATCTGAAAGCGGTTATCCACTAAGCTTGGACACCAGCAACTTTTACTTTTGATACCTTTTATTCAAAAAAATAATGAGGAGCCCGTCCTGTTCTTGCTCGATTAGATTTTTTGGCTTTCTTCACCGATCAATTTTGTCATCCAAAAGCACTTATTTTTGACTTGAATTTGGGAACGCATTCATATAATTTATCATACCTAATCATTTGTTCTCCCTCGAGACTATTAGTTTTTGGTAGATGATATTATGTGTTAGGATCTCACTGACCTTTAAATTGTGGAAGATTGGATTTTGGTAGTATATTACTTTCCTCATGAAGACTTTTGTTCTGGTAGATACTTCGTGGTAGATTTCCGACCCATGTGAGTGGTCTGGGTTAGTATTTTTCATGTAATAAAAGAATCTCTGAAAGTATCAAACCAGACTAATTTGAAGTTGTTGCAAGAAAGCTTTTTAGGATCTCTTTCGAGTGATTAATACTGATCTTGGTCATAAGGCGGAGAATCTAGTACTTACTTATTGTATGATGTAGAAGTTGTCAACCTCAACAGAGAGGATATTAGGAGCAAGAATTAATGATATAAGATTTACTGTTTCATTCGGTCATTGCTGTCCTTACCCTCATTGTTTTTCTGGTTTGAGATTTTATCATTCAGATGAAGTGATATGGCACGAATGGTAAAAAATATTTATAATCAATTTCAAAATATTAATAAGTTATATGTTATTTATAAATAATATTGATCACAAATTTAGAAAAACAGAGAAGCAATTCAAATTCAAAGGGAAATCACAAATATCAGTTACAAAGAGAGTACTTGGGTTGGAAAGGAAATCATTCATTTTCTATCTTTGATTTTGCAACACCCTCTATCTGTCAAAATCTCAAAAGAAAACCATCACCAGTATCTATTATTTGTAGAGATACTTACATGCATTCTTAACATAATCTTCACCTTTTCATCAAGCTTGCGATGAATTCTACTCTAGTTGAATTCGATCTGATTTCTTCATGAGTTCAAAATCAGTGAAGTCAAGACCTGTCAATTTCGCTTACTTACCAACATCTAAATGATCATATTTCAGTTTCACTTTCTTACCAACCTATATATGCCACCATCTTTCAATATCACTTTTTACCAACTTATAGATACTCATCTTTAATCTCACTGATAAAATAAATCCATTGGCGTCACAAAATGTCCACATCAGGGCTTCTTTCACAATCAACATTAAAACAGCCATTCATAAAAGTCAAGTCAATTCGAATTACTGATCGTCCTCTGAGTGTATGATGTTCTTTTCCATAAGAAATCTTTCTTTCACATTCATAGCAAAAGCTTTGAGATGCTTAGCACCATCTTCCAAAAGTGATAAATGATGGTATCAATGATAAAACCACCACCGACCCCATTTTTTGCGTAAAGAAACTATCAAGACATCAATAGACAATGGTATGGTTTACAAAAAAATATGTTGCTAAGAGTTGTGCACAAATTTGCAGCCATGATGAAAATAGTAACCTTTGATATATTTGACAATTTAGACTCTTTGAACTAATGAAAAAGCTGCAACGGTATTTTATAATTTATCATCAACAAAGATGTCATGAAGTTGGAAGGAGCTTACATGCATTACAGAGTTAATCAGGGGATTAGTTTAAAAAAACCAGTTTCCCATTTGTGACATGCCAACCTTACCACTTTTAACAAATGATTCAATGTGGAATGTGTTAAAACCATGTCAACAAGCGTCACAGGTTCACAATCGCAATTCGGTATGATATGACTTTCATGTGAACACCACTGTAAGCACCACAGTCCGCGTTTCACAAAAATTCAAAAGTGACTCCTCTAAGAAAAGAAATTTGGTTCCCACATTCTGAATCGCGGTTTCCGGTTCTCATATCATATACGAAACTGAAAATATTTGAAAGAAGAGCAGAGGACAAACAAATGTTAGAAATGAATAAATCTCCTTCACTGTTTCGCCTCAATCACCAATCGAATGGTTTAAAAAAATAGGACAAACTCATTAAAAGTTGTCCAGTCGAGACCCGAAAGGTGACCGAATAATGATTGTTTCATTTACATTTTGAATGGCAAATGAAAAGAGCATAATTTCGTGAATTGGAAGTTTTGATCAAAGGAATTTCCAAACCACGCACCGAAAAGAGCGAGAATACAGCTAATGATGATGAATTTTTTTCAAAAGAATCTTATGAAAGAGTATAGTCCACCACATAGGAGAGCCCAGTAACAATACTTCCACATGCCTGTACTATGCCCTGGAATGATATCAGGAAACCCCATATAATTACAAAAAGAATGAATTATAATGCATGCGTATACGTTGTTGCCATTTTCGATAAAGATCTTGTTGGTCAAGATACCAAAAAACCAAGTATACGCCATTTGGAAAGTTGAACTGATCAGGATTTGGGTAATGCTGACCGATCTAGAAAGGTACATGTCCCAACCGTGATGCAAATGAGCAATAGCGAAGAACAGTGGGGAGTAATAGATTACATTATTCATGTTGTTGTTGTTGTTGATATCAGGGTCGCTAAAGTGTGCCTTGTAAATGGATAGACAACAACAAGTGTAGACGATCTCCTCGGTGATCGGTGCAAAAAGATAGTTTCTGAACCCTTGTAGTGTCTTCAATTGGTAGATATAGTCCGTGATCAAATATTCTCTTTCAATTACAACTTGATTAATGATTGGACCAATAAAGAGTATCATAAACAATAATAAGTTTCGCACTGTTGAGTATACCATTGATTGAAGTAACTGTGGATCGAGTCTTAAATGACCACCATCACCATCAAACCTCAAGCCAGGTATAAGGCCCATTTCAACTAAAGCCCCCAATATGCTAGTTGTGTATCCGATGTACGTCAAATATGTGGCAACACTCAACACACTGAACAACGTCAGAATCGATACCTTTTGCATACGTCTTTTGATAATCATTGGATTGTTTCTGTTTTTGAAAAAAGTCCCATCTGGGCGATCCTCGGGAGAGATGTATAGTACAAGCACATAGGAAGAAGTTATTAAGGCAGCGACTATGTTGGGTAATGCCATCTGTAATACCATCATCTCATGGTATTCAGTTCAAATCAAACAACAGAGATGAGAAAGAAAAAAAAAACTCTTTTTTTTGTTTTTACTTGATCTTATCGATCTGATCGAATCAAATTTCATTAAAAATGAAGGTATCTGTAATAGCACACATAGTTTGAGGTATGAAGTAGCCAAAAAAATTGGGAATGAAATTATGTTTGCAAGCAAAATCATACCATTCAATAAAGGCCGTGTGTGTTGTACAAAAGAAGATTTGACAATTGTCTTCGAAACTCGAAAATTACCCAAAACTGTTAGTCAATTTGGTGATTATAAGGGGGATGCAATTTTAAATCGTAATTTAATTAAAAAAGAATCTAATTGATTATCTGTTTTCAACAGTGATTCTTGAAACCTAATGGAAGTGAACAAGCATTGCTTGCCAACATGCCATCATTCTTTGCATTGACCTATTGATCAACTCGATGCTAAGAATCTCCTGACGAATGATAATTGTAAAAAGATACTGGATACCAGGTGCCATATAGATGATGAGATCAAAGTCGATATCTCATATCATTTCGCTGTAGTTAAGAGCTCTTATTTACAAAGAAATTGCTTATTTCATTAATACGAGAAATTCTGTCTAGTCAGTTTTTCCTATACAGCAAAAACGAAGCCAAAAGAAGCAATTCAATAAGCGCACACAAAGTGAAATACTACCCACTTGGAACGCCGACAGAAAAATTAAATAAAAGAAACTGAAAAACGAAGATGACATAATTTGACACAATCAAAATTACTCCCCTCCCCCTTTGTTTGGATTGTTATTTCGAAATTTTTTTATTTTGAGGTAAGGTTGTTGGCCTAATATCGCCCAGCGTAATACTCAAGTTACTTTCTGACTAGACAGTTTTGCAACAGAAGAACGCCTTTTTGAAATCATATATTACAAGAAGAACTTCAATCTTTACTACAAAATAATATTGAAAAGAAAACCCTTTGAAACACAAAAATATAGTAACTATCATATAAAAACATTACACAAAATAAAAAAAAAAAAACACTTAAAACAAAAACATCAACACTAACATAAAACCCAAAAACATTGAAAAAAACAAACAAAAACAAAAACAAAAACCCACCACTCTCTCTTTCTAAAAATCCTATTCATTTCTCTAATTTATATCATCATCAATGATCTCACTCCCTTCAATCGTCCAGTGACGAGCGTCCTTTGATATTCACAGATCAATTTAAAAAATAAACCACAACAACAAAAACAACGGCGGCAAATGCACATTGACAAATTGTACTCCTTTGCCACTCGCTTCACCTTCAAATTCTCTGTTCTCTCCTCTCCGAATAATAATATTAATAATAATAATAATAATAATAACATATTCAACAATTTGAATCCGCGTCATTGATACCATTGCTGCTCATCACATTTTGAGAAATATCTTCTTTTGTTTTATATCTCGGCAACAACAACAGTTGTTTACCCTTATTTGTCGTGACAGCATCCATGATTTGATTTTCCTTGTCTTGTGAAAACTTGAATTTACCAGTTGAATGAGACAAAGATCTTTGTGGTTGTTGTAGCAGAGACTGTTGTTGTTGTTGTTGTTGTCGATTCTGATTAATTTGAGACAGTAATGGTGTCTTTTTATTGGCCAATCCACCATTAAAACTTTTGGATCGAGCAATTTGATTCTTCTTATTATTATTTGAAGTTAACACACCACTTTTAGATCTCAATTTCTTACTCTTGAGTAATGACTTCTTCATCAAGGAATTAACATCTTGGAAAATGATCTGGAATTTTGAGCCCTTATTATTGTTATTGTTGTTGGTGGTGGGCTTTGGTAATGAAGACAGAATGGGTACTGGTTGTTTCTCTTCCTTTTTAAAAGTCCCTATCGGTGGTGGTTGCAAGCTATTATTATTATTATTATTAGAAAGTTGTTGTTGTTGTTGTTGGGTAGAAGAGGAAGATTTGTTCAAAGTCGATAAATTTGAAGAAATTCTTTGACTTGTTGGCGTTGGTGAAACATGTTGAACAGTAGTTTTTTTTTTCAGTTTTGTAGTTGGAGAAACAGAAGTCACTTTAATTGTTGAAGGAGAAGAGCCACCACCAGTCTTCTTATCATGAGGAGTTTTCTGTAAAGGAGTTATTGTTGTCATTGCCATCTTAGTTTTTTTCCTCTCTGGTGTTTCATAATCTTTGCCAAATTTTCGTTTGTGCAGCAGCAGCAGCAGCAGCAGCAGCACTGTAGCCTTACTCTTTCTCTTCAATGGCGTATTACTTGAAATGGTGAAAGAATCTTTCAAAGGCGATCCTCTTATAACCCTTGGTAAAGACGGAGGTGGTAAAGGCGGTGTGCCGGTGACGGGTAATTCTAATAGTGATCTTACAAATTTTGTGCCAGGTGTCTCTGGGTATATTAGACCCTGAGTATGTGGCAATTTATATGGTGTGAGTCTCTTTTGTGTGCTATTGAAGATGATGCTTTGCTGCATCAACTTTGTAGGACTCTCGAATTGATGTGAATTTTCCTCATTGTTATTATTATTGTTCAACGATAGGTTTGGAGTGTCCATAAAGAGATCTTGTAATAGATATCCATTTGATCTCGAATGCATTGGCGTTGTTGAAAGTAATAAGGGGAAATTGTTGTTATTATCCATGAACTCATTCTCTATGGCTAGAAGTCTTTCTATATTGACGCTATTAGATTCCACTTTAGATGGAGATGAAAATTGGTTGAACAAGTGTTGGTATTGATTGCTTAGACTCGCAGATCTTGAGTATGGTAACTCATTTGGATTGAGACTACCATCCCCGTTACCGTTAGCGCCATGGGTATGATGCATGTCTTCATTGAGTTTACTGTCGTTGCTGCTGCTATCTGAGATTGACTGTTTTATAAGTGGAGTCCATCCAGTATGTTGTTCCATCATGTTAGCATCGTTCAATTCATTTTCAAAATGACCATACCCAGCAGCTTCAATTATATTATTTATTGAAGGTGATGACAAGTTGAATCCTAGTTGCTGCTGCTGCTGTTGTTGTTGTTGCAGTCGAGAGTGGTGGTGGTGGTGATGGTGATGGTGATGATTGCTCCATGGAGTTTCGTCTGACATCTGTGTTGTTTTGGAGCAAGTTTGTTTTATTATTATTTATTATACTGCAACTTGTTGGATTAGCAGAAGGGATGGAAGAGCAGTGATAGTAGTGTTGAATGAGAGTATTGGGTTGGAATATGGGGGGAAAATAAAAGATTAAGTGAAGAGTGAAACAGTGTACTATATGGTACTGGGTAGTTAACAAGATTTGTTTATGTTTTTTCTTGTGTTGTTTGTTGTTGTTTCATTTGAATTTTTTTTTTAACTCAATGGGGAAATACTGGGGCTGTACACAGAACGATAGAGATAGAGATTACACATAGATGAATAGAATAGAATGAATAAATAGATATAAATAAGGCATAAAGTATTGATGAATAAATAGATAAATAGATAAATAAACTCATATCACTATGAGCTGAGTGTCATGAAACATTGACTCTCAAATTTGCTGGCCTAGCCCGGTCCGCCCACAGCGTCAATAGGCTCTATACCACATACGATGAATATCGGTGTCCATCATCTTCTTTTGCAATTGGAATACACCATACATCAACAGTTCTGAAGTAGGTGGACAACCTGGTACATAGACATCAACAGGCACGATTCTATCGACACCACGAACAACACTATAAGAGTAATGGTAATAACCACCTCCATTAGCACAAGATCCCATACTGATCACCCATCTAGGGTATGGCATTTGATCATATACTTGTCTTAACAGTGGAGCCATCTTGTTTGTCAAAGTACCAGCTACAATCATGATATCAGATTGTCTAGGTGATGCTCTAAAGATGATTCCTAATCGATCTTGATCATAACGAGGTGCAGAAACGTGCATCATCTCCACGGCACAACAAGCCAATCCAAAAGTGGCTGGCCAAAATGAGGATTTCCTTGCCCAAGCTTTAACTTTATCAAGAGTGGTGAAAGTATAATCTAATGCATTCGTATTTGGTCTCTTTGATAATACAGGAGAATCGGTGGGCATGTTTGAAGGAGTGATATCCTGTGTCGAAATCAATCTTGTCATCGTTGTAAAATTGGTTGAATAAGAAGTCGACTTTCTCAACATGGATCTGGAGACCCCAACGATGCCTCTTAACATTATGCTAAGTTGATTATAGATTGATTGATTGATTGATTGATTTACTCCAATTTTTTGTAAATTTGCATAGTAGTATTGACACGGAGTAAATACATACAAAGAAAAATGACAGATATTATACACCCCCCTTTGTACAGCCATTAATAATAACATATAAAATTGTTCATTGACTTTCAAAGTTCATCTCACTCCCACTCTCTGAATTGTGACACTCTTGTAAATTATACATAGGTATCACACAGGGGCTGTATTTGTTATAAGGTGGAACTACAGTTCCCCCAAAATGACACCATGTTAAACCACTACAGGATCTTTTAGGATGGACATCGTACATCAGAATGCGATAAAGATATAGAAAAAGAATATCCAACTAAATTAAGTTAAGTCATTTTAATCATCGATATGGCTTAGAAGAAAATAAGTATTTTGATGAATAGAATTGCGTGCAGATAGATGTCTTTTTAAGTAAGTCTGTGGTGATTTTGAAAATCATTTTGTTACCAAAATTTTGTAAGCATCTGTTTGTTCTGTTAAAAATCGGCCCCATCGCTCGGGTTCATGAGTGCTGGTCTCATGACTGACTCAATCACCGAGGTAGCCTCATTTTAAATAGGCTTGTAACTGAGAGAATATTATTCTTGACAGATTTCAGAGAATTTAGTTTCCATACAGAGTATCTTTAACAACGATCAACGCAATTAATATTCCAACTTCACATAATACTGGAAAATCAAACTTTTGAAATAGTTCTATCTTTCAATGCCTCAGGGACGGGCAACCAACTTATGATTTTTCAATTCATCATTGTCAACAGCATCAAAATATCTCGAAACTTATCCAGACAACCCACCAACAGTTCACCATCTTCGGGTCGACATGAAAATGCAATATTCATCCCACCTATACTCGTCGATATCACATTGATCCCAATAAACCCACCAGTAATTCCAAAAGGTTGGTTAAAATACATATCTTGTAATTGATAACTCATTCCATCATCATCATCATCATAATCTGTTTTTTGGAAACCAAGATTCGAAACTTCTACTGTAGTAACAACCGGTTTATCGAGACGACTAATGATCCAATCTTTGATATTGATATATTTGAGCATACCAATCGATTCAAGACTTTGATTGCTAATTGAGCCATCAACGATTTGATTATGAATTTGTGAAATTTTGACCCAATCGATTTGATGATGATGATCAAGTATTGTTGATGTCCCTGTGTTAGTGGTATTCGAATGAGTTGATGATGAGTTCACCACCAGTGGGATGATGATATCTGCACCTTTGACGTAAAGTCCAAATGTTTTGTTATCATCAACAATGCTATTTCTTATATTCATAGGAACGCTCAACATGACATCTTTATCACCTGTGATATGTGATATTGAGTTGAACACACAATAAGATATTAATGCCGTCAAGGACACTTTGTATAATTTACAAATAGACAACAATTGTTTGAGTTGTGTATTGGCAATGTTGATGTATTGATTACGAATTTCAAATTTGTTAGGACGAGGAATACATCCCAGTTGTTGAAAAATCTCACCTTTTATCAAATTTTTCATTGTTGATGATGATGATTTATTGTGTGGATTTGAATTTGGAAATAACAGTAATAATAATCGCCAATAGTATCGATGTGAAATATAATTGTACATTGTTTGAATAGGTTGAGGAGTGAATTCTGCAATTATAGATCTTGCCATTGTGATCCATCCCAGTTTACAAATGTTGGTATCATCATAAATTGATTGATATTCCGTTGTGAGATGATCATTATCAGAATCAAACAAAATATCCAATTGATTCATCGTTGTCTTATTTTGAGTTTGATTCAAAATTTCCAACAAAACTAATCGATGGAAATTGGCACCTGACATACCATCGAACAACAAATGATCACAATAAAATACAACTACTCGATTATTGATCACAATTAATTTCCATAATGGTGTTTGCTTGTTGAATTGAAATGTACGATTGAGTATTCTGTTAGTTGTCAGTTCATCCAATTCAAATTTTTTCTTTCCCTTTCCATCACCATCAACAACAACATCACTCTTATCGTTCATCACTACAGAATCCACATTGTTCTGCTTCTGTTGTTGTTCTTTATCTTCTTCCACTGTCCAATATTCAACAACATCATCAAATCTCACTTTTTCAACTCGTCTCAATTGCAGTTCATCACTATTGACTCCAAAGACATTCAAACTGAAGTTTGAGTAAGTGAGTAATATGCTTCTTAAAACATGTGATAATATCACACGATCAATATCCTTGTTATATACACCAGCAACAAAGAAATTGGAATAAATTTGTTGTTTATTTCTCTCAAAATAGAATTTCTCAAATGGTGAGAGGCCACGACCCCTTGTTGTTGTTGTGGTAATTGATGGCTCAACCATATGTCAACAATGTGAGGCCCTGACCCGTTATCGTACTGGTGATGGTAACTGATGTTGTCATATATATATTTGTCTCTCGCATCATTTCTGCATCTAGTGTAACAGGGGCTGTTTTGTTGCATTTTAGTTTGACAGACCACTGGATTGGTGAAAATGGACATGGGGGGAACATCTTATCATAACTGTGTAACCTTGTTGCTATGTGTCATGAGGAGTGATTCATTACAACAAGGGTGGTCATATATATATATATATAAAATATTCACAGCACTGAGAAAAGATCTCAATTTAATTGTTGATTTGATTGAAAATTCGATACAGCAAAATATCATGAGTATCAAATTCTATACCAAATAACCGTGTAAAATTAACTACAATTCTGTGAAAGACCTAGAACCAAAGAGTATATAATGCTTCTGATATCGTGCAAGCATCTCTCTTGCCTTGTTCGATATCTTTCATTTTTTGAAATGCCTGTTTGTATATATATATACATGACTTTCCATTAACTTCACTAAAAGCCTCACGATGCTTTAACAAATCATTGATGGTACAACTCAACTCGAGATATCACAAATCAGTGGTATGGGTCATTATCAATTCAAATAAATCTTTTTAAAAGTAATTATCGTCCATCCCATTTGACATTGGGTTGGCTGGTGGTGCAGGAGAGGGGATGGGTGTGTTTGTTTAATCGGTTTACATATTAGTATCTCAGTATAACATGCTCTTCAAACGCTCAACCATGCAAGAAATAACAATGATCATCATAAACTACAAAAATGACTTTCAAAACAATATCAATGAATTGGTGTTTGATGGATATATATATATATGCATTTCACTTAAATCACTGTAGGCTTGTCCATAATGGCTGTATTATATTTTATATATATATATACGGAAGGGACAAAATAAGAAAATCATCCACATAAGTGGAGGAAGAGATGATATGAATAAGATGAATTCTGTATTATCAGTAATGGTAGGCTAGAGGGGGGAAAACGTGTATATGTAAATCAAAACATATATATATATAATACAGTCACACCATTTTCTCCATGTTTGCTCTTATCGTCTCTCTCAATGCTTCAAAGGGGGAACTTTGATAATTCTTATCACTCATGATAAGTCCAAATCGTTGTCTTTCCAATTGTTCAACTTTTCTAGCACCTCTAAGTGATGTTTGTGGATTTGGTTGATGATTTAATTTTTTTTGTTGTTCTTGTTGTTTATAAGAATTTTCTTGTGTTTCTTGAAGTAAATGAGAAGTCTTTTCAGTATCTATGGGTAATGCATTCAGGATATCACTTATATTACCAGTTAATTGTTGCTTTTGTTTCCTCTTTATCCTTCTTAAAGCACTTTTACTCATCTTATTTGTGAGATTTGTATGTTTTGAATTTAATCTTTGCAAAAAATCACTCGTCTTACCATCTTGTTTCTCCTTCTTGGTAGCTTTTAACAGGTTTAAGAATGGATTATCATTCTGTAATAGTGCAGTTGCCGATGTTGATACTGTAGATGCAGGAGATTGATATTTGGATAATGATGAAGAGGTTTTGTTTTTTTTGGAAGCAACTTTGGATCGAAGTGTTTGTCTCTTTTTGATAACGGCCTGTTATATATATATGGAGATGTATGTGTTAGTGATCATTATAAAAAGGAGATATCTATTCAAAGACATACATACCATTGTCTTTATGAATTAATGAAGTGCTCTCCTTTAAGAGTTAGTTCTCATTTAAAAATATTATGAATTTTTTTTTTTCTTTTCACTTTTCTTCTGTTTTATAATGTCTTTTACCGCCGATGATTTGTAGATAACTCATAAACTCACAAATTACTCAGATCCAGGGGTGGGTAAGTGTTATTGATACTGTGATACTCTATAGCATATGATAAGTAAAACGATTCTACTACTACTTTCATTATTTGATTTGTTTTGAGACAAAGTAGAAATGTAATATGGGGGAATTAGATTATATTTCTCATTTAAATAAACCGCAAAATATATGAAATGAAACACTGATGAGACCAATGTTATATGTTAACAATAGGTTTAATCTTTTTGATTGAATTTATGTGTTTCATTTCGTATATTTGATACCACAAAGTTGGTTGCCATGTATTACATAAGAATCGAAAGAGAGAGATGTTTCAAATGGAGCTACTCTCTATATGGAGTACAGAGATCTGTAAGAGTGAAAAGCTGAAGATCTAAATGGTTTTATATATAAATGTATCTGTGTGTGTGTAATCTGTTTCATAGCCGTTCCTCAGTAAATGATGTGATGTGATGTGAAACATCTCACGTGACTCACCATCTTCAACGAAAAAAAAAACAAAAAAACGAAAGAAAATTTTTAAAAATATATATATATATAATAAATAACCAATAACACACATCATTAAAAAATAACAAGGGCAAAACAAAGAATGTCATTAACAACTACTACTACTACTACAACAACAGCTAGAGTGTTTACCATTGGTGCCATTGTTGCTGCCACTACTGCAGCACTTGGTTATTGCTTGTATTTTGATCATAATAGAAGAAAATCTCCTGAATTTAGAAGAAAATTGAAAAAAAATGCTAAGAAATATAAGAAATTACAAATTGAACAAGAAGAAACTGATAAGAAGGCTAAATTTATATCAATTAGAGATAAATTGGCTGATTCATTGGTAAAGGATCCATTACCAAGTGGAATGGATGAAAGACAAGCTTATTTCTTGCAACAAGTTAGTCTGGGTGAACAACTTGCTGTTACACCTGGTGGTGAAGAAGATTCAGCAATTAGTTTTTATAAAGCTTTAGCAATATATCCACAACCTGCAGATTTATTAACCATTTTCCAAAAATCTGTACCTGAAAAGATTTATGAATTAGTGGTATTTTTAATTGCTGTACAACCTCCACTGTCATTGGCTAATATCTTGGGTGATGATTTCTCAAGTGTTGATGCTAATATCAAAGTTATTAATCCACAATCAGGTGTTGAAATAGATATAGAAGAAGAAGAAGTTCAATGAGAGCTGGGGATAGTTATAATATATAAAACTCACAATCAAAAATTGAATATATGTGTATGTGTTATATAGTTTTCTCATATTAATTATTATTATTATTATTATTATATTACTTCAATCGAAACTTGTTGATTCAATCAAAGACTTGTATTAAACTAGGTTTGTTGTTTCATTCATAAGTGGAGAGGAATAAAAAATAGTTCAATATGATGATCATTAATCGACTAATACAAGAGTAGCAGTAGGAGCAGCAACGACAAAGAACAACTCAAATTAGATACACACACACAAAGAAAAAAAAATATGATTGATAAAAGATGACGAAAGACGAAAGACGATAATGATGTTGATGATGTTGATTGATGATGATCATAAAAGAACAAACTGAAACATATACAAAAAGTAGTAACATTGATGAAAAGCACCATTCATTTGCCAAATAAAAAAAAACACAATGACACACGTATTTAACAAACAAATTAACAAACAACAAAAGGATGGTGGTGGTGATGGGGGGAACAAAAGAACAAGAAGATTCAATTCAACAAATCAACAATTTCCTCAACTGAAATGAACAACAAGTGGTACAATGATAACAACCAATAGAATGATAACACCTACAACGATACATAATCTCATTCTCATATCCTTCCACCACATTTGTTTCCTTACTCTATTAGCACCTCTTCTAAAACCTTGTGCGCTAACCGCCAAATTATCAGCCTTATCTTGAATTGAATCTAATCTTTCACCACGTTCAGCAACTTTGTTGATGTTATCTCTCATTATATCAACAGTGTCATCGATCTGTTGCTGTATTTCACGTGTCCGAGATGGTTGTTCTTCAGCTGAGGTCTGTGGTACGAATGGATCATATGGAACTGATGATGACATTATTGATTATTATTGTTATTATATAAATTTTTGGCGTTTTGTCTGGTTTTCTTTTTTATTTTGTTTTATTTGAATCTTGATTCGATTATTAAGGGGGGCAGGAGATAGATAATTGATGAATTTGGTTTTCGAATTCCCTGTATATGGTGTTTTGAATCAAAGATGGATTATTAACCGCTATATATGTTGTTTAATATATGATGATAGAGGCGGTGATGGTTTAACTTTTGTTCTTTGTTCTTTTCTTCGTTTAATTTCCAAATTATACAATTATTAGTAAATAGATACACGACTATAATATAACATGTCGTGTATATCATAAACAAAGACAAAGACAAAGACAAAGACAAAGAAGAAGAAGAAGAAGAAGATCATATCATATATACAAAGATATATATCAATGATACGAACTGTTATAAAGAGATATAGTAATATGGTATCATCTGAGACACTGAAAGAGTCAATAGGTCCAATTCAACAATGTATTCAATCCAAATTACAATCTCTGTTTAATCCAACTCATTTCACAATAGATAACGATTCTTGGAAACATTCAGGTCATCACGGTTTACGTGGTGCTACAAACGTTACAGAATCTCATTTTAGAATGACTATCGTTTCGACTCTGTTCCTGGGTAAAAATCAACCACTGAGACATCGTATGGTTTATAAATTGTTGGATGAAGAGATAAATGAAAAGGGACTTCACGCTATTCAATTGAATACAAAGACTCCTGAAGAATGGGACAAAATTCAAAAATAATTATAAACCAAATATACAATCACAAAACAACTATTTATTTATATATATATATATATATATGTATTCAATCTTGCTCTTCAAGAGATTTTTGATATTCGGCTTCATCCAAGAGTTCAGTTGATTCATTCAATTGATCCAAATCTAAAATCTTATATTTGGCAATCCAACCATCACCCATTGGATCGTTATTAATCAACTCTGGACTCTCATTCAATTTCTCATTCACTTCAACAATAGTACCTGTAATAGGAGAATATATCTCTGATGCAGATTTAACACTCTCCACGCTACCAATCGAATCTCCAACTGCAATAACTTCATCTTCTGAAACTTCTGGTAATTCGATATAAGTTGCATCTCCCAACGCATCAGCGGCATAAGTGGTGATACCGACAAATGCAGTTCCATCAGGATGTGCAGCGATCCATTCATGTTCTACTGTATATTTCACTGTAACTGGTCCTGATGAATATGTATTAATCACTGAATCCAAATTGATCTTGTTTAAAGTTGATTGAAATCTTCTCATCATCATAAAAGAAGATCTTGTACTCAATGAAGTGGCAGCAGTGGCCATCAATGATCTTCTAGATACCAATGAGAACATTGTTGTTGTTATTATTTGGAATTCTGATTTCACTTGCAAAGAAATGCTCCACTCTTTATGTAAAAAGGGCCTTTACACAAAAAAACAAAAAAATTATAAAAAAACCACAAACACAAAAAAACAGAGTCTTTTTTTTTTGTGTAACAAATGCGACTCCGGAATAAATATGACTCGGACGATTCGAGTATATCAAGATTCAATAATAATTACACAATTCTAACTATATTATTCAAGTAGCACCCGCTGCAGTGATACTAAACAGGTCAACATCAACAGTGATACAACCTGCAAAACATGCAGTTAAAAATGTCGCCATGAATCCGGTGAATAAACAACTCCAAATGGTACCTGTGATAGTCTTGACTCTGTCTGGAGCTAATCTCACCATAACAGCGATTTTTTCAGCCATGGTTCCGAGATTGGCATAAGAACAAAGAACATATGTAGCCAACATCTGAGATCTCTTAGAGATTCCAACTGTTGCTAATAACTCTTCATATGCATTGTATTCATTATAAATAAATTTAGTTCCCAACAATTTGGAAACTTTATAAATGTCAGGTCTTGAAACACCCAAGAAAAATGTCATTGGGTATAAGATATAACCGATGATCATTTCCAAGGTCAATTTATGAATGTGCCAGTAACCACCAAACCAACTCAATATGGCATCAAGCATACTGATTGTAGCATTGATACATAACAAGTTCGTAAACATTGCCAATGAAATCATAATACCTGTCCAAGATCCTAAACTAAAAGCATGAATGACATTGAACAGTTTCTCTTGATTTTCCAGTTCTTCCTCTTCTTTTGGATTCAGTCCACCAGCGGTGATAGGTTGTTCTATTTCAGGATATCTTAATTTGGAAAGAGCCACCGCCAGTGGAACAGACATGAACGCTGCAGTCAACAAGGCACTCACATTTAAACCTAAAGCTGAATAACTAATGATGGCACCACCTGAGATGGTACTGAAACCTAAGGCATTCAAAGTATGGAATTCGGCAACAGTGGCATATGGTAAATACGGTTTCATCAAGATTGAAGCCTCACTTGATCCGATGAATGGAGTCGCAGAGGCAACAATACCTTCCATACCTGATAAATCCATCCCCCATGTGAAAATGACACTCACTTTTCTAACAAGCCATTGAACCCAACCGATATATGACAAGATGTAAACAGTGGAAGAGAAGAACATGATCGCTGGGAACACATTCAAAGTGAAATAACCGGAATGGTACAGTAATTCTTCACTGAACAAGAAAGTGGAACCAACTTTGGCATAACTTAAGAATCTTTGAGCCAATTTGGCAAGAAAGATAAACAAATCGTGACCAGCACCTGTTCTCAAGATGAAAAGACCAAGTGCAAATTGTCCCAATATCCCAGCAAATACAGCCTTCCAATCAACACGATTTCTATGTTTTGATGTCAGATAAAAAATACCAATACAAAGCCAATAACCTAAGAAACTGATAAATTTATCCAATCGAGACCCATTTGGTGTTGGTTTATCGACAAATGTGGCCAACAAATGAGTCCCTATCAATATTAAGAATGCACCAAATGTCCTATATTTTTCAGGAACATACTTGTAAATCAAATTGACACAAGGGTTCCATAATTTCAGTGCCAGTATGACAACGAGATGAGAGTCAATATACCAAAATATTAACCTCAGTAAGATGAACCCATATACAAACGTTGGAATTAACCAATGAGGTCTATGTTTTTTTTGAACTAAGATTGAAATCCACCATGCCGTAAAGAAACAAAATAAAAATAAATGAACAAATGGTCTTATCTTGGGCCAATATTTCATAAACGTCTCTTTCAATGTCGGTTTCACTTCAGTGATTGAGATTTGAAAATCATTCATTTCTTGTACATCAAGTTTGATCCCATTGAGTTTATCATCAGTATTATCAATCGAGCTCTGTCCTACAGATGATGAAAAAGTTTGTTGAATATTCTCTCTGGTATTGATTGAAGAGACACCACCAGCACCAGCAATAGCAATGTTCATACCTTCTATTTGACTTTGATTTGATCTGATGTTCTCTAACACCATTTTCTTTTTGCTGCCCTTAAGTATATATATATATATATCTATCTATGTTGTTCAAACGGCGATTCGATGAAGTATGGTGGTTGGGATCTTTTTATATATTACACATACAGAGAGATGATATGGAAGCCGGTAATCCTTTCTTTATATGAGTAGAGTTTATATTTGTGTTGCATACCTGCATGCTGATCTCTTATCTCTTATGACGGCTGCTGTATTTAATTCCGATCTTTGTAGGGTTTCTTTATTTTTGATCTGTTATCGGCGACTCATTATTCGTATATATATCGAGTATTTCACTTGATAAGGAAATTATTCCCCCTCCTCCACCCTTTATCGGATAAGAGAAATCTTTTTTTTTTATTTTTTAACTAAGCTTTTTTTCTTCTCATCAAATTTGCTTAATTTTTCAACAAAGTGATTTTTTCCCCAGAGGTTTGTCTTTCTAGATGATGAAGAGCATAGTATATCTGTCTATCTTTTTAGAAGAAACAACATAGCACCTAGGTCTGTCTATATTTCTAGATGATGCAAACCATAGCATTCGCACAAAGTGCAATCAAATTCATTTGATACGATATGATCGTGATTTGATAATTTCAAACTTTAGATCAAACTCTGCATCCGACAAACAAGTTACATCAAAGCTGGACCCATCCCTCTTTAGAGCACCTCCAAATGGAGTTTCCTCTAATAAATTCCTGGCTCAATGCATCATGCTATTATTGATCACGCTTAGCTTTGGGATTCTGATCGAGAATGAGGCACCTCTGTTTAGAGCGAGGAGCATACTATGTCCTTCCATGGTACAAGTACTCCTAAAACTGGTGCATGCTCCTTGGGACCAGAGTATTTCGAGAAGAGTCCATTTAAATAGCCCTGATCTGTGATGACACGCAGATCCTATTTGACTCTGCTTGTCGTGCCGTCTGAGTGTATATACACACAATGGACAAACATCTGAGAGTGGAGCATACTTCAGCATCACCATATATCATGCCCGGTACCTGGTTCACATCTTATTATTTCCATTCCTTTGGCAGCTCATTGATTGATTCAAATTTGATATCTTTCCAAAGAACCCATAAAAGGCCCCACACTGAATGAAAATGCCAAAAGTAAAAGAGCTGTGATTTATGGATGCCCAGCTTATGTATGTCTCACTCTTTCAATTCCATATTGATATATTCCATTAATATAAGAAACTCTCAATGTAGCCTGTGCCTCACTCGAAATGTCATAATGTAAGTAGGTGTGTGCAGCAAGATGAGGCTGGGATGAAAAAATGACAATCGAAAGAATAAGAGAATGAGAGAAGAAGAAAAGAAGAAAAGAAGAAAATGAAACGAAACGAATAAAAGAGAAAACAAAATAGAAAGTAAAACAGGATGAGAAATGAAATGAAAACAAAAGAAGAAGAAACAAAAGAGAAAGACAGACAAGATGAAAATTGAAAAGAAAAGAAGAGAATAAACAAAAGAGAAAGACAGACAAGATGAAAATTGAAAAGAAAAGAAGAGAAGAAACAAAAGAGAAAGACGAACAAAACGAAACTTAAACGAAAACAAGAGAAAACTAATAACCACTGTGAACTCTGAGAACTCAAATTAACTGAAAAAAAAGTGATGGAAATATAATTAAAAAAAAAATGGGAATCCTTCCTTTTATATTGTTTTCAAAAGTAACCTTTTCTTAGGTTTTGGTTTTGTGGTTCAACTTCATGGATCATGCAAAAAAAAGCACACGCGGGAAATTTTGATTAAGGTTTTGACTGATTGCCACAAAGTTGGACCCTTCATGTATTTTGATTAAATATATTTCTCCTCATAAATAAATGACATTTTGAATAGCCCAGTAGTTCTAATGTGACAATTACCTTTCTATAGACACCAATAACAGGTATTATTAAACAAGTTTGTTTGATACATTGCGATACTTTGTGATTAAATATGTCCATTAGCGGTTATTTTGTTTTTTTTTGCTTTTTTGCTTTTGTGGCATTTGAGTTTTGGCAATAGCGAAGCATGCAAAAAGGCGGAGCATCCCGTCGGCGCTAACAAAAGAAATTTGTATTCAAACACGTAGTCTACACAAATAGGCTGAATGACTTCGAGTGGGTCTTAAGTTTGATTAATTGCCACAAAGTTGAAACTTCATGTATTTTGACTAAAGAGGTTCCTCCTCATAAATAATTGTCATTTTGAATAACCCAGTAGTCCCAAAGTGACAATTAGCTTTCGATAGAGACCAATAACAGGTGGTCACAAACGAATATCTTTGATAAATTACGATGCTTTGTGATTGGCGGTTATTTAGGTTTTTTGCTTTTGTGGCATTTGTGTTTTGGCAATAGCAAAGCATGCAAAAAGGCGGAGCAACCAATCGGCGCTAAAATGAACTTTACATTCGAATATGTAGTCAACACATATAAGCTGATTGAGCCAAAGTGGATCCCATGAATTGGTTCTCGCTTAAGCATGTGCTTAGACTTTTAATTTGGAAGTAGGAGTCCAGCACTCGGTATCATACCGTGATATCAATGGCTCATACAACTAAATACTCATAACTGAAACTAGGTTCTCTACACAGATCAACTCATGGAATATAATATACTAGACGAAATTGCCTCATATGTGTAGCAAGAGTCTCTCGGATCCCATACACATGTAAGAAAGTCGTAGTACATCTTTTCACATTTTATAAAGTTAACCCGGTTTCGAGCAATGTTGCCGAGTTATCTGACAAGTTCACATAGAGAGCGTTGAAAACTTGCGGGTCCTTCATAGAATTGCTGAAAGATTAAAAAGAATTGAATTTGCGTTTCTGAGGAGCACCGAGAAGATCACAAAAAACTCAGGTTTCTAAAGGGATTTGCTTTAAAAAAATCACAAAATTTGTATGGGAACTTGAAAGTTTACAGTGTGAATTAAGCTCTTAACTATGGGGAGATACTACTGAGATGCACTTGGAAATCGAAAGAAATCAGAAAGAGAATTTATTGGAAAAATAGATGACATCATGTTATATTATCTTTATCGTCTCACAACGAGCGAGCCATGTTGAGTTTAGCCCTAATAGTCAAACATACGATGGCTCAAATTTATATAGGATCGACAATATCTAGTTGGTGCCAATTTGAGAAAAATCTAGGATCGTCTTTGATTCTGGCTGTGCTTTGGATACTAATCAAGTAAATATCCGTTTCTGAACCTCAGTAAGCGCTAGCATACGTGAAACCAAGTAGGACTTCTTTTAATGTACTCATTTGATGAATTAGAGATAAGCTCATGTTGAATATGAAGTGTCATTTTCATTCTTAAAATTTATTTCTCCATGGGTTTCATGGAAACTCCTCTTTTAGTAAAAGAATACATTTGTCTCATATACATGAAAATATTATAAATTGGAATTGAATTCAGCAAGAACTAAAAGAAATACCACTAAGTAGCACCTGCTGCGGTGACACTAAACAGGTCAACATCAACGGTGATACAACCTGCAAAACATGCAGTCAAAAACGAAGCCATGAACCCAGTAATCAAACTACTCCAAATGGTACCTGTAATAGCCTTGACTCTATCTGGAGCTAATCTCACCATGATAGCTATTTTCTCAGCCATGGTTCCAAGATTGGCATAGGAACAAAGCACAAAGGTAGCCAACATCTGAGATCTCTTAGAGATTCCAACTGTAGCTAATAATTCTTCATATGCATTGTATTCGTTATAAATAAATTTAGTTCCCAACAATTTGGAAACTTTATAAATGTCAGGTCTTGAAACACCCAAGAAAAATGTCATTGGGTATAAGATATAACCGATGATCATTTCCAAGGTCAATTTATGAATGTGCCAGTAACCACCAAACCAACTTAATATGGCATCGATCATACTGATAGTGGCATTGATACATAACAAGTTTGTGAAAATTGCCAATGAAATCATAATACCTGTCCAAGATCCTAAACTAAAAGCATGAATGACATTGAACAGTTTCTCTTGATTTTCCAGCTCAGCTTCCTTTGGATTCAGTCCACCTGCAGTGATTTGTTCCTCTGTTTCTGGAAATCTTAATCTGGAGAGTGCCACAGCCAGAGGCACAGACATGAAAGCAGCAGTCAATAATGCACTGACATTTAAACCTAAAGCTGAATAACTGACAATAGCACCACCAGAGATGGTACTGAAACCTAAGGCATTCAAAGTATGGAATTCAGCTACTGTGGCATATGGTATATAAGGTTTCATCAAGATTGAAGCTTCACCGGAACCGATGAATGGAGTTGCTGCTGCAATGATAGCTTCCATACCGGAAAGGTTCATACCCCATGTGAAAATGACACTGACTTTTCTGACAAGCCATTGAACCCAGCCAATGTATGACAAGATGTAAACAGTGGAAGAGAAGAACATGATCGCTGGGAACACATTCAAAGTGAAATAACCGGAATGGTACAGTAATTCTTCGTTGAACAAGAAGGTGGAACCAACTTTGGCAAAATTCAAGAATCTTTGAGCCAATTTGGCAAGAAAGATGAACAAATCGTGACCAGCACCTGTTCTCAAGATGAAAAGACCAAGGACATATTGGGCCAAGATACCAGAAAAGACAGCCTTCCAATCGATATGTTTTCTATCTCTTGATGTGATGTAGAAAAGCACGAGACAGAGCCAATAACCTAAGAAACTTATGAACTTGTCTAAACGAGCACCATTAGGTGTAGGCTTATCGACAAATGTGGCTAACAAATGAGTTCCAACCAACACGACTAATACACCTGGGAGTCTATATTTCTCAGGAACAATCCTATAAAGTAAATTAACACATGGATTCCAAATCTTTTGAGCCAGCACCACAACATGATGTGAGTCAACCTGCCAAAAAACTAACCTCAGTAGGATGAATCCATAGATAAACGTTGGAATCAACCAATGAGGTCTATGTTTTTTTTGAACTAAGATGGAAATCCACCATGCCGTGAAGAAACAAAACAAGAATAAATGAACAAATGGTCTTATCTTGGGCCAATACTTCATGAACGTCTCTTTCAATGTTGGTTTTGCCTCAGTGACAGATGTTTGGAAATCACTAAGCTCTTTAACATCAAGTTGAACCTCATCCTTGGAGCTCTGTCCCGCAGATGATGAAAAAGTTTGTTGAATATTCTCTCTCGTCCTAATAGACGAGACACCAGCGGCGTTCATGGTGTCATCGAAGATACTCAGTATCTGACTTTGATGTGATTTGACATTCTCTAAAACCATTTTCTTCAAAACTACTTGAAGAGTAAGCTCTTTATTTTGACAACAGTAGTCCTTGTTACAACACTTACTTTTACAAAATGAAGATATGCAATTCGTCCTCTATATATATATCTACATATCTAGATGTTGTCATGAAAATTTCTTATCTTCCTGCATTTTTTTTCGTTGATACGAAACTCATCAGCATAGATAAGTAGTGGTGGCAAACAAGAGATCATATGCGGGTGGTATAAATCAATGCTCGGTAAGCTATTGATAGGGTGGAGTATTTTTATTTTTGATTTGATGTGGTTGTTGCATAACCATCTAACTGGCCATCTCCACCGGTTGTGCCCATCGCATGCGTCTACGCCGAGCAATTCAAATACCAAGAATAGTCAAGCTCATAATGCTAAGAAAACTTTCTTTCCCTGCTGTCACTTAGCGATGCCGGTGATCCTTTCTTCATCAAAAGATCTGCGCGATCAGATAGGCCCCCATTGCTCGTTTCCCTACCTCAGAGCGCCGACGGAATTACAAAACAAATTGGTAGCCGTTGCTTAATTGGGAAATTTTTGCGATGTTATGCGCCTCTGATGGGCGGAAGATGATTGGCTCGGAAAAGAAGGTGAAGGCAAAAAAATACACCAAACTAAAGTCTCAAACAATAAAGAAAGACAATGTGCAGGTCAAAAACGATCTCTTGAATGCCATGGTTGTTGAATGGAGAGAGGGAGAGAGAGGTACCCACACAACAAGTTGCTTCATATTTGTTGTGTACGCGTGGCTCCAAATTTAAAACGGATTTTTCAATTTTTTTTTCAATTTTTGTGCTTGTCCGTGCCGTACGCAGAAAGCTAACTAGTTAGTTGTAAAATGGCAATAAGCGAGAAGTAAGTTTGTCAAACAAATTATAACTTCTTTATGAAAGATAGGGATGCGCATTACTAACAGCAGACGTAAGATATAGGACGATTTAGATGGAGCCGTTAGATCGTACTTAGCTGTAGCTGCAATCTAGTTGAGATTGCCATCCACCCCAACTTTTATTGTGCATCGCCGGCATATTTTTTTCAATTTAAAAGTCTCCTACTTTCTCCGTGTCTTACGATATTACTGCTTTTGATAGCTAGAGAATGACATGGAACTGGAAATGCCATCCATAATCACATCACTCATTGAGCGGTTCACTTATACAACTACCCTGATATGTAAAATCACTTCTGCTCTCACCGCTTCAGTTTCGCCGTGATTGTGTCGCCGTAAATTTCTCAACGAAACCAAGCTTTTTTGATCTGAAATAACTTTACTGATTAAATAAAAGTGATTTGCCAAGACTATGATTCCCCCCAAATAGTAAACAAAGACAGTCAAAAGAAGTCGACAAGTTACATGCCACCAAATGGGACAGAAAGTAGAAATACAGGTTTTTTTAAGGAAAACCAAATTTGTACTATGTGAACTCGTCTTTCAACTATGAGAAAACTTCTGAGAAAATGATCTTAGATCAGAATACAACAATAAGAATATCTTTTAAATGTATTACCGTCTTTGACTAATCCAAAAAATGGGCAACCGATGTAGCTAGAACCGGGGCTGATCCAGTTTATAGCCTCTGACATCTGCAGCCTCAATATTTAAAGTTTTCATTTCTGAGTCTCTAAGGGAAATCCTTTTCGTCAGGCTAATCTGATCCAACCTCTTTAAGTTCAATTCTTTGAAATTACTTAAATTGTTGATTTGAATAATATCATGATTGCGTCCTAGCAACAATCGTTGTAAAGAAAGATGAACAATTACTGAAACTCCCAATTCTTTGAATTCTATTATCACTTAGATTATGAAGACATTCCAAATTACTCAAATTGGAGGAATTTTGTATCTTGCTAATTTCATTCGCACAACAACGTAAAGTGGTCAAACTAGTTAATTTGTTGATGGCAGGCGGCGTGGAACTCAGCAAAATGGCTAAATAGCTAAGTTCTTTGGTCCTTGCGACGATAGCAGATAAACAATTAATATTTCGTAAATTGGGGAAGATTCTTTATGTTATCTAATTCTATCGGTGTCAGAAGTTCACTTAGTGTCTCTTTGGACAGTCGTGTACATATGGTCAATCTTATCAGGTCAGAACTGGGTTACTTGATCACATCTCCTGGCATCTTCACCGTTGTACAAGGTTCAATTGATCACATCTCCTGGCATCTTTACCGTTGTACAAGAAGGTTGTTAATTGACTCGTATCAAAAGGGAAATCTTTATTGCCATTGATACTGATATCAAGAGTCTTCAATTTTGGGTTCAACTCTTGAATGAATGTTGTTCCGGTATAAGACAATTCCAACTCTTCCAAATCACGAGGTAAATTTTCAATCTTCTTGATGCGATAATAACAAAGTTTTAAATGTTTTAACGTGACTGGTAAACATTTCGAATTGAAAATTACCTCTGGATCTGATTCGAGTCTTTTCAAGTGTTGGATATTACTTAAGGTCAAGTGATGTAACTCGTGTAACAGTGATAGATTCTGCATCATGTCAAGCTCTGCACTCAGCGCCAAACACTTTAATCTCGGTAATTTGGTTAAGTTCTTGAAATCGGACACCAGAGTTTCATTAAGGTTTAGTGACTGTAGATTTATCAGACGGATTTCGGGAAAATCGTGAATAGGATTCCAACTCAACACCAATTCTTTCAATCTAGGCATATTTGAAGCGAAACCAATAGGAATTTCTCTGATGTGATTTTCACTAAGATTTAGATACTCTAATATAGGAGCATCACATAACATTGTGTTCAAATCCGAAATTTGATTGGCACTTAAATCCAACCATCTTAAAAATGGAAATGACAAACGTTGTTGTCCCATCGTGAATGACCGAGATGATGAAGTAAAAGGAGACTTGATTTCATTCAGTTGTAAATCGAGTCGTGGTATGGTGTAATATCGCATTGGAACCAGCGATAACTTATCTTGACTCACATCTAACATCTTTAATTGTGGTATCGCCTCCATTAACGTTTTCATTGTTGGCATCATGAATCCATTTGTGATGCGTAAAGACTTCAAATTGGGCAATGAGATTGGTGATATCGCATCTAAAAGGGAATTGCAATCAAGCTTAGGCTCAGATTCATATACCAAGCAAAGTCGCTTAATGCTACCCAATTTGGGTTCTATTTGAAACAAGCTGGTGATTAATTTTAGATAAGCGCTATATTGTTCGCTTACAGGTACGACATTATCTCCAGAAATGTTATTCTCTAAAATCAATGTCAATGACCTGACACCATATTTGAAAAAAAGAGCGCCCTTGTTGTTTCTCTTGTACTTGACAATCTCCCAATAACTGAACCTTCCCTCCGTTATCATTTCTTCATAACTTCTTTCAAAATGGTTATGTCGAAACAGAAGTGATTGCTCCCAATTTATTTCATTTTCAGCTGTTGCAGTTCGTATAATCACTGTAAAATTTGAATAAAGTGATTCATTGATGTACTTGTCACGAGGAAAAACTACGAGAAGATTCTTCAAAGCATCATATGGGAGATATGATAGTATATGAATCCAGAGCTCTACCGGTAAAGGTACCGGGACGGTGTACATGATTAACACGTTAATGACTTGACGATATTAAAACAAGTAACATAATATTTACTTCAAATCAATCAAAAAACTGCCGCGCACGAAAGTACAAAAACCTTATCATTTCCTATTTAAGAAGTCTAATTAATGTTGGATCCGGCCAATCAATCAATTTCGTTTAAATAAACACCACCATCATTTCCGCCAAACAACAACATTTCATACATAAACTCAACCTCAGCCACTAAACTCATTATTTTTGTGGTCCTCGACAGATTTGTCAATTAACATCTTGAAACTTCCTCATTGGAGAGTCCACGCTTGAAACCTCGATTCAAAAGATACCATCATCACCACCGACACCAGCATCTATCACTAGAAGTCCTTTGTTGCTGATAATCATCCCAATCAAACGGTCAATTGCGAAGATGTAAGAGGCTGGGCCGTTATTGTATGTATAATGCGAGTCTAATGACTATTTGAATATTGGCAACGAAACAATAGTGCGTAACAATAGTTATTCTGTGCGTAACTACACTCTATGAGACTTTTAGTTGCCAGACCCTGAGAGGGAGTGGGAGAGGCACCTACAGTTTTACAGAACATCAATCTAGCCTATACATGTCAAGATTCCCCCTAGCTCAATTTACCAGTTTCCGGACTGAGAAAAGACCACATTGTGCCCAGATTTCTATGTTAATGATGATGCATCTTAAATGATTACAATCCATGTAGCTTGTTACTTGGATCAACCACACCGTAATCTCATCCTTCAGACTCACCGTCAGTCTCATCTTGAAGCTCAATTGATTTTTCTTATTCAACCCTACTCATCACAGTGTCTTCCACTCACATTCTTCGATATCATTGCTTGCATCCGATCTACCAAACACCTCTCGAACTCTCGATATAACAGCCACAGCAATCTCATCGATATTATGCAATTCAAACCAATGCACCTTATCCATCTGCAGCTGACAACATTGCAACTTTTCAACATAACTCTGCTTGCCTCTACCACATCCCCTGCTATCCAGTCGACTCAAAACCCTTCATACATCAACAAGCATACTTCGGCAACATTGATTTGAGATTGCCAACTCCTCTTCTTCAACTTTCGACACATAACACAAAACAAATGTCTCGGTAATAATCCCATCGAAGTTAATTGGCACCTCCCTGTTATCATCTCAGCTCCACATATCCGTTATCTTGTTTGACCCCCAAACAGCCACCTGTGCACTGAATTAAAACCAATCGCTGGTGAGGGCTCATGAGCGTGTAAAGATGATTAATCCATATCAATTGAGCTCCCATATGAGTATCACAACCACCACATCACTCGCTTTACCGCTCACCTTAACCGAATAATCGAAATATAACTCTCCGTTCAACCTCCACCCAACTCAGCCTGTTTTTTTTCTATATACTCTATTTAATCCACATTTAACTCTGAAAACTCGAGGGACTCGGTAAAAAATGAATTGTTAACAAAGAAAAAGTGATGGGAATATGATTATAAAAAAGTGGGATTTCTCTCCTTTTTATATTTTTTTCCAAAGTACTAGTTTTTTTAAACATTTGGTTTTGTGGCTTTGATAAGTTATCACATTAAAGTGCATGCTAAACCTTATTTCTGCTCCAACAATCTCCTCAGCCCTGTATCTAAAAAAATTCTACTAAATAGCTAACTCCTTTCCGATAATTGTTAGTATATCAATCCCAATAGTCCCAAAGTGGATATTCTCTTTCCAATGATACCAATAAATAATGTAGCTAAATCATAAAAAACAACTTTATGATTGACATTTATCGTATTGGCGCCTAATTTTGTGTGCTTTTGTGGCATTTGTGGCATTTGTGGCATTTGTGGTCTGCCAAAAAAAGAAAAAAAAATTAAAGAGGAGCACCCCATCAGCGCTAACTTTGAGATGTGGATTTGGAAATGATCATTTTGTTACACAAAAGCGAATACAAAAAACTGTTTTGGTGTAGCCAGCATGTGATTTGGGTGTCTATATCTTTTTACTTACTTTCCATTGTTTCATATCTGATTACCTCTATCCAGAATTGATGCTGGAACTGAAAGTAACGGCGACTAACAGAACTGGGTAAATGGTTTTATATGGTTTAGTCGATTGGTCGATGAATTGGTTGTAAACCTGTTGAGTTGTTATGACGTCTTGTTCTCTCTTAATTAAATCGTTGTTATATTTCTTTTTATACTGCTTTCTGTCTTTTGCGCCGTAAATGATTACTACATTACACAAAGATCCTTTTTGTTCGAAGTGAACCCATTATCTTTCTTACTTTTGTTGTTTTCCATCACCGTTTCTTACTTTATATCGAATGGATTCTGCTTTCTTATCAAACTGATTTTATTATCACATAAGCATTCGATAAAGAACAATTAGTAGTCGAAGACATCTTTCACATTTCAGGTCAGGGGGTAATACTGCGCTTATTTATCTTACGTAATGACAATTTATGAGAAAAAGCTTCATATGCAAGATTATTCCAGTTTTAGGATAGTAAGATTAATCCGATATGGGTAATTTTCCATTTCTCAGGCGCCCATGATTATGTAAAAATTCAGTCATAATTATTGAGGGTATTGATTAAAATAGAATTTCATTATATAGCACTACTCACGAAAACTCAACTAATCAAACACGGACTCTATAAACATAAGACATGATATACCACTTGTCCATGAAGGAAAAAGCCCCAACAAGACAATTCACCTTACATTGTGGATTCGAATTCAGCATTTTTAGAAACCAACTCCACAATACGTCTCACGATTGGTAAGTTCAAGAAACCTGGAATGTAAGCTTCGACTTTATTAAAGCCTCTCAAACCAACTTCTCTAAATGGATCTTTGAAAGCAGTGGATCCATCAGCACCGTTGATCTCCAAGAAGAAAGAACCTTCCTCATCATCTTCTTTCACCTTCTTCGCTACTGCTGCTAGCACCACTGGCGAGATTGGGGTTTCATAGTCAGCTATCTGGTATTGACTTATAAGCTTTTGAATTTGAGATGGCTTAAGAGCATAGCAAATTTCGTAGATGATATCGATATCATCCTCGGTATTCTTTCTCAATTGTAACAACTTCGCAGTCTGGAAAAGATGGATCAAATAATTGCTTCCCTCGTGAATATCATGTGTCTTACACCATTCTTCCAATCTTGTCACATTGTAAGATAATTGTAAACCACGTTTCCAACTTAAAAAGCTTCTACGCATAATCAAGTCATTGAAACATAAAGCATCGATAAATCTCAATAATTCAATAATGACCTCATTGACAACCTCATCTTCAAAGAAATAGGATTTCATCGACCAATATACAGCATTGAAGAAACTGAGTATATCATCCATCTTGTATTGAACACCTTGAGAGAAGACCTTGGACAAGAATGGTGACGACTCAGGTGCTATGAAGCCTGGCAAGGCTTGTGAAACGACAACGGCACTGATAGCCTTCTTTTCCAAATCCTTTTCCATTTTCTTCATCCACATGTTGTATATGTTATAACTCAAAGATTCAAAATCTTCCTTGACAACGGCAACCAATTTCAAATACTCATCATATTCGGTATCACTCATCTCCTTTGAGATATCTTCATTAGCAATGATTGTTGATTGAGCATAACTGACAAACGAATACAACTCATGCGTGTTAGATAACCAAAAGGCTCCATGAGAGATAATATCATCATCTTTCAATGAAGCAACCAAATTCTGGATAACGTCCAACACTTCTCCTAAGAAATCCTCACTTTCCTTCGTTAACCCAAGTCTCCACATATCACTCAAGATAATGATAATGACACGGGATGGGAATAATACTTCCTTTCTGGTATAATCACTGGTCATGCTAGCTGCTGGGATTCTCAATCCTTTCAATAAACCATCCACAATTTCTCTATGTAAATTCTTTGAATCTTGGAAAAGTTTCCATAATTCATCATTGATAGCGGCAACATTGTTGGAAAGTAAATCATCCTTGGTGACAGGCATGACCGATACCGGTCTTGGAGTATAATTCTGTATAGGAGAATTCCAAGGAGCATTTTCCTGACCGGGAGACATTGAATGACGACCACTGACATTTCTACTCTTTGTAGGTGTCCTGTTGTTAATCTGTTTGGAACTACCAAATGCGGCTTGTTGCTCTTTCAAGGCAATGATATCAGATTTGAGTTGTAAGATCGTGCTGTTTAAAGAATCCCTCTCGGTGTCTCTATTGGCCAACTCTTCACGGGCTTTGTTCAAATCATCGATATTTTGAGCAACTTCTTTTTTCAATTCGCCCTGCTCTTTAATGAGCTCTTTGATTCTCAGTTGAGCTTCGTCATACACCTTCTTGACACTATTTAACTCGTCAGACAATTTATCAACTTCATCAGAGTGTTCTTTTGCCCTGAGATCATATTTTTCGTTGAAGGCAACTTCCCTTTCATTTTGGGACACTGATCCAGCATCAACAGCCAATTGAAGTTTAGTAATCTGTGCCATCAAGTCCTTGTTGTCTTGAATTTTAGAAGATAAGTTTTGTGTTAACTCAATAACTTTGTTTTCCAAATTGTATTGAATATCTTGTAATTTGGCAACAGATTTTGCTTCCAACTTCAATTGTTGGTATTCACGAATGGCCAATTTTCTACGGAAACAAGACTGAACAAAAATTGTAGCCTTGATATATCTGGTAAAGTCACGTTTACCAACATAAGATCTCCATGCTCTCTGTATCACCAATGAAGCATTCAAATGTCTCATCTTCATGGCTTCTCTCCTAGCAAGTAATCCACGGATGGATTTTTGCAATGTGATTACCGAGTTCAAAGTTTCTTGGAATTGCTTCCTTACGACAAATGCTCTTATTCTTGTCTGTATCAAGATAGCAGCAGCGGTTTCAATCTCCTTTTGAATTCTAACACGAGCCATATTACCTCTGAACAAGCTTTGCAGTTCAACAATTGATTTTCTGATTTCTAAAAATTGACGACGATAATAAATCAGCCTCATGTTCTTTTGAATCAAGACAGCACTCTTGTATTGTTTATCACCTCTCAATTTTTCCAAATGAGCCAACATACCAGCTTTGAAAAAAATTTTGGTATTACCCAATTGATAATTGTCCTTTGATTCTATTGTGTTGTTCAAAATACTTTGACACAAAGCATTGATCTCTGCGGTATCCGAGGTTTTACCACCAGCAACTTTACCCCATTCACTTGAAGAAGTCAAGATATGATATCTATCGGCAAATTCAGCATATGTCCAACGAGAAGGAAAACCAGCACATGAGATTCGTATAGTTTCTAAGACACCACAAGCACGAAGTTGTGCTAATACCATCAATGGATCGAATTCCCAAGCTTTTTTTTGCTCATTTGGTTTGATACAACGAATATAGTGTACGTTAGTTGAGTTAATAGTCTTCATCAATTCAATTAAGGAGTTTTTGAAAATGGATCCTAAAGTTGGCTTTTTGGAAGCCATAGAACGACCAGGTTTGGCAGCAACAGCACCGTTCGAAGCTGCAGGTTTCAGCAATGCCTCAGCATTTCTTTCCACTGTGGCCAAGATTTCTTTTAACAAGTCGCTCTTTGAGTTCTTCAAAGTTTCCAAATGTCCATCTGATACAGTATCTCTGTTCTTTTCAATGAAACCTTCACTATCATATTCCACATCTAAAGCATAATGAGCAACAATGAATTTGTTATTACCAAATCTTGGTTTCTTGAAGCACTTGTTTGAAGGTGGTTTATTCAAAGTTTGATACATTTTTTCGATCCAAGATTCATCAGTACCTGCAGGTAATCTGGACTCTTCATCTAAGAGAGCCAATATACCAACTTTTTGTTCAATCAAGTCGATACATGGTTGATTGTCTGAAAATTCGATAAAAGACCATTCAATTTGTTCCTTGACGTATTCTTCTTGCTCCAACTTGAAAACATGTTGATTGAATTCTTGTTGCAATTTCTCATTGGCATAATTGATACAGAATTGCTCAAAGGAATTTTTTTCAAAATGTTCGAAACCGTAGATATCTAATACACCAATAAAAGTTTTAATTTGTGGTTCAATAGCAGCTGGACATAAATCAGTATTGATGTATTCCACCAACCAGTCAAATAATGCCGAGTATATATATTTGGCGACCGAGTCTCTAGCAACAAGTGCCTGTTGATGATTTAAATTGGATATGATTTTCTCAGATCGTGTAGTAATTTGTTTCTTGGTAATCCATTTGGTGAATTCATTAGCATCAATACCTAACAACTCACAAGCTTTAGACAAATTTGGTTCATCACTTGATAAATGAGCATCGTTTCTAGTCTTTGCAATTTCAATATTACCAATGTGTAACAATGCAGCCAAGATTTTGTAAATTCCAAATTGCTTATCTTCATCAATTCTAATCAAGGACATTGCTTCACATGTGTCTCTGAACTCTTGAGCATCATCGACACCAGCGATCTCTGGTTGACCACCTTGATTCAAATAATTGTAGTCTTCAACTCTGGTCAATCCTAATTCGAGTTTCTGTTCATCGGTCATACCACTTATCATTTGATAAAAGATGTGATAATTTCTTTCAGTCTTCGGTTGAAAAGCCAATCTTGAACGTTCTAAAAGATAAGTTCTCATTCTAGCACCAATGATCAAAGTATTTTTGTCAAATAAGATCTCCAAGTATTTACCAAATCTAGAAGAATTATCGTTTCTAGTTGTCTTTGCATTTCCAAACAGCTCCATCAATGGGTTGGTAGCTAAGATTTGCTTTTCAGTATCTGACATGTCATGACTCAGGGTATCTGTCTCTACTGAGGCAAAGAATCTCATGATATACTTGGCACTAACTGTTTTACCTGCACCGGATTCACCACTGACGACAATGGTTTGATTCTGATTATCTCTTTTCATGCAACGGTAAGCATCTTCGGCAATGGCAAAGAGATGAGGTTCCAATTCACCTCTTCTCTTTCCAGCATAGGCTTGAATGATATCAGAAGAGTACAATTGATCCACCTTCTGGAAAGGATTTGTGGCTATAAGAACGATACCCGAATAAGTATAGATGTTTAACTGGGAGTAACGCACTTTGATAGCGTTTAACACAGCAGGTTCGTTCAAATATGACAAGTTGGTAAGATCCTCATTGGCTTCCAAGATAGGTGGATTTCTCAATTCTGGAAGATCTTTGTTGTTCTCATCCAAGGAGTCTGTTACCACTTCTATCTCTTGACCAGTTTCAGTGGTCAATTTGATGTGATACTTATCACCATTGAACTGATTTGAGACAACTTCACAACCTATCCAACCTTCTTTTACGTCTGGATACCAACAACGGCTTTATAAAATATATTTAATTTGTTAGTAGATGGGACCAGCCAATGTGTTTGTAAAAGGAATAGTCGACATACGTTCCAACTTCATAGGTTGAGGACATGATGTTTAGCAGTTGTTGTACTTCTCTTTTGTCTTCTTCTTCTTCTTCTTTTTAATATTGTTTATTTTTTCTTTCTCTTCTTCTTCTTCTTCAGATTTTTTTAGTGACAACAAACACAAAACAAACAAACGCGTTTAAACCGTAATAGATTTGGTATATTAATACACTACTATTATATATATATTAGTAGTGTACAAAGAGCACAAATAGACAGATTAAGGTTAGAGTAGAGGTAAAGACTAAGTTAATACAACACAACAACAACCCATCTCAAGAGAAAGAAAGACCCAATCTATGAACATCTCTGCACCACCAGCTAATAGAGGAAACACTACAGCTAGTAGGGCTTCAAGTTTAACAGCCACTGCCAAACCAGATCCTCGGGGCTTTCTCCCCGAGTATTCTCACATGGTGGTAAGACCACCAAAGATACCATCCAGTACCGCAAGTAGTTCGGGTAGTTTGTTAAGATACTCATCAAACGAATCCACCACAACAGTGAACACAGCGACAACTGCATCTAGGAATGTCGCTACAACACCCAAGAACAAAGGTACTAGAAGTAATAGTCTCACAATAGAGAGTGGTAAGAAATTGGATGAATTCATCAATAATGTCAAACAAAACCAATTACCAATGAAATCCCCTGGAGTTCATCACAAATCATCAAATAGAAACAAATCAGATACTCCTAGTGCTTCGGATAAGAAGAGATTGGTCAAACAATTTTATGAGGATTCTAAACTGAAAGGTGGCAATAATAGCAATACGAGTAGTACTCCAGTGCGTTCTAGTGGTTCAACCTCTGCCAATGGATTAGGTTCACCTTTGAATTCAGATTTGATCTCAAAATTCATTTTCAACAATAATTATCAGATGAATGAAGATTTAGAAGAAGCATTAGTGGATTCAGATCTGGAAGAGGATAACATCGATAGAGAAATCGCCAAGTTAAAATCGGATATATTGAAAGAAGTTCGAACCAAAGTCAAAACTGGTGATGCTAACAAGACGAAATTACTAAATTCAATAGATTCAAAGAGAAATGAGTTGAAAGATTTGAATTCTCATTTGGAACAGAAATATAAAGAATCTCAACCACAATTGATTCAAATCCATAAAACAAACTATTCAATCTATTCCAATAAGAACAAGGATAATGCCGAGTTAGACAAGAGTCTTAATGAACTTGAAGCCAACTTGCATCGGTACAGACAGATCATTAATAAGGAGAAGTCATTGATGAGTGAAATCGATGAAGATTTGCAATATTTGGAGAAGATCACGAAGGACAATTACGAAAGACTGATTTATAACAGAAACAAAGTAGCTATCTTGGTTGTTGTGATTAGTATTTGTTATCTGATTTATGTGTTAAAATAGACGAAAATTAGCCGCGGTTTTGATTTCATAGCAGATGTTCCAACATACATACCATGATTAATTAAAAACCAGAACAATGAGTTTCATTGCTCCTGGGTATTAATTCTAGGATGCCCCGTACAGGAAATCCCGATGAGGTCTTGTTGTTTCTTATCGGTCGATGCTATAAAAGTTGGTTTTGCAACTCAGTCACTGTTGATACTTTTAGTGTCGCCCTTTTCGGCTCACATTCAACATGAGATTATATCCCTTTGACCAGACTTACTATGCCTTCTTAGCAGTTAGATTTGATCAGGCCATCTCATTTTCGAATCAAAAAAGGTTTTGTTTGCTATAAACTGGCGACATATGTTTCATCTTGTCTTTTGAGAATTGTCTCCAGCCATATATCTATATTGAATTTGATCTCAATTCAAAGAGTGTCGAAAAACGTGAAAAGAAGTGAGAGGTATGTTGAAGTTGGGTTATTGGTGAAACCAAATCAAGTTAACCGTGATATATCAACCACCACCACGTCTTCGGACTATCGCCATAGAGTGGTATCAAAGATTCATTATGGCAGAACTGCTTTTCTCCTCGGGGTGATGCGGTATCATAGAAATCAAGTAGAAAAACTTCGAAATAGGTGTGGGGCAACTTGTATAGAATCCGGCGTGTTCTCCATTTACAAGAAAGGTGTATTTTCTGTTTAGGCCATCTTTTTCATTTCGTACATATTATTCGCGTAACGCGGTTGACACGCGTTTGGCTTAGATTTTTGTCACTCAAAATTCAAACTAGAAAGATTGACTTGTAGAATGACTACAGTAACTGATATGGGACCGATAATAATTGTTCGATAGTAATGTTGAACACATAAGGTGTGTACTGGTGTATGATTTAATCAAAGAGTTCTTTTTTTATAAGTCTCTTTCATCTCTCCGCTATCATCTCCATCATTATCATCATCTGCAACGGCGCCAAAAACTTTTTTTTTTTTTTTTTGTTTTAAAAAATTTCTTTTCATTTTGTCTCAGATTTTGTGTTGAGTAGTAATTAAAACATCAAACACACACCCAGACACAACATCTACTCAAAGATTATATATATATCGAAATCGACGATAAGCGGAGGATGGTGGTGATACCGTTGAAATACTTCGTACGGCGGTCCCGTTTGCTATTGGTCTTACAACTGTGCGTTATTGTCTTCATCGTGATTTACACCATCGATACCAGACAAATCAACTCCCAAGATCATACTCTTAGCACTGAGAAAGCATTGGTGGTGCCGCCTCTCAAAGAGTTGAGAAAGTTGGTAGCGGATCTGGTGAGCGGGTCAGAGAATACGCCGAGACAGGAGTCTTTGTTCCCTGAAGAGTTTTACTCAGATGAAACGAGATTGCAATTACAAGCTACACACAAGAACTTTCGCCAGTTCGATCCTAGGTTGTTGCCCAGTTTATACATCAACATGATTCATAATCTGGTTGTGAATGGGGAGTCTGCTGGTTTTGTACTTCCATTCAACTGGAATATGTTGACAAATGGTGTATACAAATTGTTGGAAAATCCCTTTCGCGAAAAACTCATCAACACTGACTGTGAACAATTTAGAGGCTTACTACAACTTCGTCCACAGAGACAGTTTGGTTGCCAGAATGTGAGCACCACGTACGGGATACCCATGGAAATAGCACTGAATGCGTTACTGTACTTTCAAGATCTGGATTTGAGAAAGCTTTATGCCAATATCAATCAGCTCACCGCGTTCCCGAATCCAGCAAATTTGATCTTTTTGGGAGCATTGGGTGATAAATCATTAATCGTGCCCACAAGGCTGTTCCAAGACGGCGAGCAAGACTTACCGAGGGGCCAGTTGGATAAAAATACCTTGGGTCTCACTGTGTTGGTGAAGGACTACCTTGCGCGTACTACTGCACCTGAGTTATCAAATTCTCCTAAATTGGCAATAAATGTATATCGCGAACTAGTGGAATTAAATAAGGACTCTGCAAAGATTGCATCAAATCTTGTTCTCGGGTCGGATAATGGTGGTGGTGGTGGTGATGATGATGACGAAACACATTCGACTCAACCATATGAGCCACTTCTGTTATCTAAAGCGTTGTTCGAATGGGACATTGATAGTGAGATTGCCAATTTACCTGCTTCACTGTCTCAACTCAAATTACACCTTGAACAGGCAATCGACACTGGTTATGAGGAGACTAAACATTTTGGGGAAGCCTACTTGTCGTCGAAAAAAGCAGAGAGTGGTCATTTTGATTGGCGGTTTTTCGATGGGTTCACACAAACGAATTCTCCATTGCATCAAGCAACGATTCATCGCATGTTGAGGTCATGGTTCAGATTTTGTCATGATATCGGTGTGCCTTCGTGGGTCAACCATGGGTCCATGATAGGTTATTATTGGAATGGGATGACGTTGCCGTATGATAACGATATCGATGTACAATTGCCTATTCAATCGTTGTTCAAATTAGCACAGCGAGCTAATAATAGTGTGGTGTTTGATATGACTGGTGCCAATGCTAATAATAATTATATAGATGAGGAGTTCAAGATCGATTCCCGTGCTGAGATTGGTTATAGGAGTTATTATCTTGATATTAATCCGACATTTGGTGCTCGTACCAAGCTCAAGAGCAAACACAACATCATCGATGCTAGATTTATCGATGTTGTCACTGGATTATATATCGATATCACGGCGTTGGCTAGTTTTGAATCATACACACTGAGTAATCTCACATTACAACGTGAAGTATTGAACAAATTTGATAAGTTTGATAAGACCAGATTTGTTCAACTGGTACTGTTTGATGAATTTTATCAAGGTGTTCAACCTCATCCAGATGTGGCTGCCACAACGAGAAAACAATTGCGGCTGAATATTCAAGAGAAATCAGCAAAGTTGCTTGAAGCCATCGAGCAAGTCTTTGACGAAGAAGTCGAGAAAGGTAGCAAAGCACCTGACTTGTTCAAAAATTTGGTAAATTGTCGTAACTACCATTTTTACAACCTTGCCGAATTATCACCATTGGTGCCGTCATATTTCGAGAACATCCCTGTGCGGATTCCGAACAACTGGCTCAAGAACATGTTGCTCGAGTATGATCCAGCAGTTTTGACGATGGATCGCTATAAGCAATACCGGTTCATGCCCAACATGAATCTTTGGGTTTCAACCCTGCAATGTCCCGTGAGAGGCCCTGATGTTGAGCTGTTAAAGCTGGTGTGCTTACTGGAGAGTGATTACATTCGAAATGAATACCGTAGGGTTGGACCATACGTGACTAAGCAGAAGCAATTGTTACAAAACATGTTACCAATGAAAGATGAGTTAAAAGAATTGACCAAGATCGAAGAAACGTTTGGTATACAGTATTATCATGAGGATAATTTCAAGAAATTGTTTGCCAAGTTCGATGGTAACTTGTTGAGACCAGAACCATGGGTGGTGCAAAATTTATTTTAAAGATATATTTATTCACTAAGATTCGTGGTGGGGTGAATCTTAGCTTTAATTGAGATCTGGCGGTAACTGATATTGCGGTCCGAATCCGGTCCGAATCCGGTTGTCTGACTTTAGTATGATGACACTGCATAGTTCGGGGGTTCTTCGAGGCCAATCCGGAGATAGAAGTTACTAAAAATGCGAAGAAAAAAACACAAAAGAAAAAGAAAAACAAAAAGAAAAACAAAAGAAGCAGCTGTTGGGCAATTTACTACAATATCACGACCTAAACCATCAGTCTAAACCCATTTAAACATTTACAGACATTATATATCTGGACTTGATATATTTAACGAGTTGATACACCAGTTTCTGTTCATAACAATCTCACACCATCACATAGAAGCCAAGCAAATCAGTCCACCACCACCACCACCACAACCTTCACTATGAGCAACGTTCAAGGACTAGGCATTTTGGTGGAAGAAGAGAAAGACGTGCGATCGTCTTCGCCACATTCACAAGCGTTTGAGACAGAGTCATTATTGCCCCCATTGCCCTCATCGTCATCCTCTTTACCATTGCCCATTGAGCTCACAAATGTGAGTGCAATACCGAGTAGTAGTGGTGATGTAATATACCCTCACATGCCAAATGCTTCAACGCTCGAGTCGATTGTCGTATCTCCAGAGCCAGTGCGGACACCATCGGTGGCGCGGCTCAGAAATGAGTCCTTGGAAGCAATAACGCCACCAGAGGCGCAAGAAACTAAGAAAAGACTTCAGGACTCGGTTCACAAATCATCGATAGGAGGAGAACTGGAGTTTGCTAATAACAATGCTGTATCGACAAGACATAGTAGTGTTAGCAGCACAGCGAGCAGTAATAAGACTGTGCTAAAGAAGATCAAATCAGGTTTGCGAAAGTTGTCGTCTCCAATGTTATTGACCCCAAAGATGGAACCACAGCAGCAGCAGCAGCAGCAGCAGCAAGTACGAGATAATGGAATGATTAATGGAGACATAGAGAGCTTACATCTAGATAAAGAGCTATCACTGGCACCTCCGGTGTTTAGAAGACCATTTCTCCCGTCTCACACCTCCAATTTGTCCAGCACGTCAAATTGTTCATCAACTACAAGTTCCATAAATCCCTTATCAAAACACAACCATACCACTAGCAGCAGCTCTCACGAGAGTAACAATAACATGAGCAAGACGGATACAACTCCCATATCATCACCCGTGATCACTATCAACGAGAAATTTTCACCTGATCAATACAAGTTTCCCTTACATCATCATCATCATCACAATCAAGCTCAAACTCATGATAACAACAGCATCAGTAATGGTGGTGGAACGGCCACCATTGAGCAGATAGCTGTTTTCAATCATTATGATACCATCGATGAGAAAGTAATATACATTGAGTCGTTGAAAAGACAGATGAGAGATGAAGATGCCGCTTATGAAATTACCGAACGTCGATTGTTGCAATCTGGATGGGCCACGGAATATGAATTGGTGGATTTGAAAAAGAGAAGAGAAGTGCTGCGGAAAAAATGGCAAGAGGTTATAGGAGTTTTAGAGGATTTGTTGTATAGAAATTGAATATTAAAAAGGCTCTCCGTTTTGGAGGCGCACTGGGTAGGCTTTTGCAATTGTTGCGTAGTTGTTTTTGTGTGTGGATAATCGGTCGGTAATTTTGCCTAAAGGTAACCTCCCATGTTGAGAGCTGTGGAGAACTTGTTTGGCTAGTTCAAATTTAAGGTAGCCCTCATTTCTCAAAAGAAGCGCCCAAGATTGCAATTGCAAATCATCATCTTCAATTTACCATTTCGAGAAAACAAAAAAAAAAATATAGAAAAAAAAAAGGTAAACAAACAACCTGATTACACATACCCAAATAGACAAACTCCATAACGCTTCCCTTAGCAATGCTGTCGACATCATCGCCAACTGCTGCTGTTGGGATTACTGCAGCGAGTGATCTGGGATCCACAATAAATCCCATCAGTTGCGAAGAATCCCCGTTGTCGAAGGAATTGAGTGAGCGGTTCAATAGTCTAAGTCTTAGACCACCCTTGTTACAATTCGATCTGGCTGATGCCCCTTCTTTGAAACCACCATCACCAACTCCACAACAACCACAAAAAATTGACCACAATGGTGATGATCTTCAATGGATGCCCACCATATTAAGATCCCAATCGCCTCCGACATCATTGCCACATCCAAAACTGTACGTATCATCGGAGCATCACGAAAACGATGATGATGATGATGATGATGATTACTCATCCGATAAGAATGATTCTGTCGTGATACATGATGACCTGAATACCGACACGGAACAACGGATACCCGACTGGAAGAGGGCTGCGGAGGAGGTCAAGCTGAGAAAGTCCCAGATCCAGCCCAAATTGAAACAATTTTTTGAGCCACTCGATTCTGAAAAATCGGGTAAAGATCAACAACAATTGAGTATTGACTCTTCAAGTTTTAATACCGCGTTTAAGTTATTTGGGCAGCATGATAGTTTCACTTCGAACAAATTGAATCAAATTATAGACAATATCCAACTGAGGAAACAGCCGCTACCACTAAATCAGGGGGAGGTAGAGCAAGATCAAGAACAAGAGTCAATTGCTGGTATTGTAGTGCCTTCTTCATCACAAGAAAATGCAGACAAAGACCACCTGTCTTCTCGATCATCACCTGTAGCCAGCTTGAGCACTCCACACATGGAAGACGTTTCTGGAGTTAACAAAACAGAAGATTATATCAAAAATGCTAATGACCTATTCGCCAACTTGAAAATGAAGGGAGGCGCTGTTTTGGACCAGCAATGGGGTCAACAAAAACACCAACAACAACAACAGCATCATCGTGAGCTGCCAAATATGACAGCATCAACAACTTCATCCAGTTTGGAGGAGTCATGGGGATACCAACACCAGCAACACCAGCCGGATACCACCAATTATATCAACAATACAACAAATGTCGATATCACAATCGACAGTAATATCGCTGAAAGTGTAGGGCAAGATGAGGATGATGAGGATGATGAGGATGTGGAGGAAGAGAAAGGAGAAGAAGCGGAAGACGAAGAAGAATTACAGATGGGATACAATACAACATTTCCATCCCTACAACCTGAAAACAAGATCATAACACCCAAGGTGAGAAATATCATCTATCGTAAACCAACACTTATAAAACCTGAGGATTTCGAAATGGAATTTGATGAAAATGCACAAAAATGGGTACCGACAAGATCGCATCATCTTCAAAATAATCAACAACTGCAACGTCAGCAACAACCGGTACTATCAGACCCACATGGTGAAGACGAGAATGTTCTTGAATTAGATGCTATCAATGATTTGACTACAAATACATCGAAGAAGACTCAACAGCGAAGCACCAGCATTTTGAAAGATTCATCGGTACTTAGACCTAGGGATATGAACAGAACAGAGGTTTCATTCAGGTTACCCAGCGATAGAGCCTCATCAACTAGCTCTAGGGATGACACATTTGATACCAAGTCGAAGAGATCATCACAATATGAGGTAACCAATTTATCACATATCAATGATATATCCTTCTCTGAATCCAAAAGAAAATTGGTCAATGTCTTATCAAGTGTTCAACCGGATGGAGACTGGGACACATTAAATGAATTGCAGTTGATAGATTTGGACATATCAAACTTGAACGATTTCGAGAAAATAGTTCCTCATTTGCGAAAAGTTGATCTTTCTGGTAACAGAATTAGTTTCTTCGATGGGCTACCCAGAGACGTCACCAGCATATCCATACAAAGAAATTTGTTGAACAATATGACCTCGTTTATGAAGTTTAGAAATTTGAGATTTTTGGATATTAGCCATAATTCTTTTGAAAATTTGAACGCTTTGTCCTGTTTAGAGAATTTGACATCTTTGAAGGCTACCAACAACCAAATAACTTCAATGGTAGGGATCTCTAATCTTGATTCTTTAAGTGAGGTTGACCTTTCAGGAAACATTATTTCTGATGTGATTGATTTTAATACGTGCAATTTTGAAAATTTACAAAAATTAAATTTAAGTGATAACAAAATCACACAGCTTATCGGATTGGAAAATTTGCATGAATTGATAGTTCTAAAGCTGGATGAAAACAAAATTCTGGAAATTAATTGTCGTTCCACCCATTACAAGTTGAAAAAATTGTCCTTGAGACTAAATATTTTAAAAGAGTTGCATTGCGAAGTATTTCCAAGATTGAGGGTGCTAAGAATTGACGGCAACGATTTTAATCGAATAAAAGGATTAGAAAAATTAAGATATTTGGACGAGCTCAGTGCCAAATCTGTTACAAAGTTGATAGATGATCATGAGTCTCAACAACAGTATATACAAGATGTCAGAAATTTAGATTTGTCAGGTATAACTAAATGGAGTTTCACAGGATTGTTTGCTAATGTCAACAGCTTGACATTGAGCGCAATGAATTTGGAGTCGTTGCCAAAGAATTTTGCCAGGGTGTTCCCGAATGTGCGTGATTTGAACTTGAATTTCAACAGGTTGTCTAACATTTCAAGTTTAGTAGAATTATCTCATTTGAGATGCTTGTACTTGGTGAGCAATAGTCTAGATGACTTGGAAATGTTGGTTTTGCTGTTGTCTGGTTCAAGAAGTTGCTTGAGAAGGCTTGATCTCCGATTGAACCCATTGAATAAAGGATTCTACTCGTATGTCTTTTCACCACATGAAATTGAAACTCATCAGGGTAAGTACAATCAAGAAAACATAGTTGATACCTCGGTAATTCAACTAGATACCGTGGATGATATCGAAAGTTTTTCTGTTCATTACAACTATCTTTTACAAAATGTTTATCGTCAAGACGATGATGACGAAACAGATTGGTTAGTACGAGACAAGCAACATTTACAAAACTTGAAGCTCAATCACAGCAAACATGCCACCAATGGTAGCAATAGCACCGGGAAGCAGAGCATATATGTACAAAGATTGAACTATGAAGCAATCTTGTTAAGGGTTTGTAATAGGTTGTCAGTGTTCGATGGAAAGTTAGTGAAGAGTGATGACTTGGTAGATGCAAAAATAAGAGTCCATGAGATCTTTCAAGACCTGTGATTTTTTTGTTTGAAGTGTGTTTACCGATTTATTGGCGTGATGTGTGAATAATGAGGCTAAAATTTGTAATATTAGTGTATAATGATTAATTGATGTAAATTAAGCAGCTAAATTGCGTCGGAGTAATCAATGGTAAATGATCTATAAACAAAGGCTACCCAGTGCCTAGATTCTCGTCAAACAACAGTTATAGTTACAAGAGTAATAATCCATTTCAATACCACACAAGCTACAAGCATACCTCCTCTCGTCCGTAACACCTCTAGATAGCCCCTATACACAGAAGCTGTTAAGAGTTAAGAGGTATCTACTCTTGCCCATATCATATCTACATCATATCTACATCATGCCTAGATACACAAGCTATCAAGAACTCATGGACGCGTACAGGGTCCTCTCAACGCACTTCAGGTTTTTCATACCATATGGGTGATGCATTTATGCATGTTTATCGTGACTCAATTTTGTTTGCAAATGCATAAGTTATTGGGCTTAGTTAATCTTCTTCGGAAACCAATTCATCGATGATATTAGCATGGCAGTAGAGTCTAAGCAGAATGAGCTTCCAAAATTCCAAGAAAGATTGTTTATGCAGTGACAAGGTAAGCTGAGGTGTAAAGTTGGTGTCCTGATGTAACTGAAGATGATAGGAAGTTAACGAAGAATGGCTGGAATCATCATAATCGGGTGGGCTCAGTGATGCAAATGAAGACGATGAGTTATTAATGATGAACAAGTGTAAACTGAATACACGGGCAGACTCTATGATGTAGTTGGAAACGATGGAAATTTATTCTGTTGAAAACGATGGAGTCCATATTGTAGCTAATGATGAATGAGTGGGCCTGTGATGTGACTGAAGATAATCGAAAGTTAACGAAGAATGGCTGGAGTCATTATGATCGGGTGGGAATAGCATTATGTCGAACTCTGAGAACTCTAAGGGGTTAATATTAAATGAACTAACAACAAAAAAGTGATGGAAATATAATTAAAAAAAAAACTGGGAATCCTTCCTTTTATATTGTTTTCAAAAGTAAACTTTTGTTAAGTTTTGGTTTTGTGGTTCAACTTGAAAATTGCACATGCAAAAGAAGCTCATGTGGGGCATTCTGATTAAGTTTTAGTGGTTGCCACAAAGCTGAACCTTCATGTATTTTGACTAAATAGATTTCTCCTTGTAAATAATCGTCATTTTGAATAACCCAGTGGTCCCAAAGTGACAATTACCTTTCTACAGATACCAATAACAGGTACTATTAAACAAGTATCTTTGAAATTTTGTGATGCTTTGGGATTATTTGTGATTAAATATGTCCATTGGCGGTTACATTTTTTTTGTTTTTGCTTTTGTGGCATTTGAGTTTTTTTGGCAATAGCGAAAAAAAAGCGGAGCCATCCCATCGGCGCTAACAAAAGAAATTTTTTACCCAAATACATACTCTACACAGATAGGCTGATTGACTCCCGAGTGGGTCTTAAGTTTGCTGGTTGCCACAAAGTTGAGACTTCATGTTATTCTGACTACATAGATTCCTCTTCATAAATAATTGTCATTTTGAATAGCCCAGTAGTCCCAAAGTGACAATTGCCTTTCTATAGATACCAATAATAGGTGGTATTAAACAATAATCTTTGATACGTTGGGATGATTTATGATTAAATATGTCAATTGGCGGTTAATTTGTTTTTTTGCTTTTGTGGCCTTTGTGTTATGGCAATAGCGAAGCATGTGAAAAGCGGAGTATCCCATCGGCGCTAACAAAAGAATTTCGTGTTCAAATACGTAGTCTACATAAATAGGGTGATTGAACGGGAGTAGATCCCATGAATGGGTTTTAGCTTAAATATTGTGCTCAGACATTCAATTTGAAGGTAGGCATACAGCATTGGGTATCATACTATGACATCAATGGTTTACACAAATGAATACTTATAATTGTACCTAGACTATCTACACAGATTTACCCATGAAATAAAATATACCAAAGAAATTGCCTCATATGTGCGGTATGAGTCTCTCAGATCCCATACTTTTGAAATTTTACGAAATAAACCTGGATTCCAACAATGCTGCCTAGTTATCTGACAAGTTCGTATAGAGAGCAAGAGTTGTTATAGGTGTGCTATACCTTATCAGTTTTCCTTATTG